>JALIZH010012795.1:1292500-1516789 GCA_030522465.1 Rhipicephalus appendiculatus | reverse complement strand
AGTGCCCAAAATGCGCCAGCAGCGCTCGCGTATAGTGGGCCGCATCCGGACGCATCTGCGTATATGCGCGATGCAGAAAATAATAAGCTCGCCATCACTGTCGCAAACTGGAACGTTGCAAATGGTAGACATGTTTGTTTGGATGACGTCTCATTTTACTTGCGTGCTTTTTCGCCTTGCGCTATCAAGTGATAAAGAAACCGCCGACGTCAAGTAGCGCCAGCAATGAAGAGTTAAAAAAAAAAGACTAGCAAATCTATTATCTATGTCTTCCGAGATTCCGGAAGCACCCATTGCCTCTCGCTATTCCTCAAGCTTTGATAATTTGAGTATGGCTCTCGGAAACGGTGCCGAATCGTCACGAATACTTTGCTGTCGAAGCTTCATGACACAAATCTAAAGCAAACACTAGCATCAGTTCGAAACTTACGAACTACTGAGCGCCAGCAACGACCGGCGCACGTGTCCCGCGTGTTCGTCAAGAATATGTACTACAGAGTATTATTCTGGACATTGTCAAAATGCGCCATGTTGTCAAATTCCACCATTGCTCAACTCGGATTGGCCCACATATGGCTGCTGCGGCCTCTCTGGTTGGCTTAAAATGCCGCCATTACGAAATTTGACATTATAAATTTCGACAGTGTCCAGAATAGCAGCCAAGGCAGCCTATAGGTAGATGTTTTCACAAATGACAGGAAACTAACTTTTCGCAAACTACTTAGAGAATGCATATATTTGAGTGATGCGATATGACAAGAAATGCATCATTTTCTGGCCTTTGGTCTGCCTCGCACATTCCGAAATATCGAGTTTTATTTGAACTTATTTCTTCATCTTTTTAATGGTGGGGACAAACTACGCTAGATTCAAAGGAGGAACATACGGGAAACAGACAGCTTCGGTGAATCACTATTCGTCATTTGCGAATTCGACTAAACCTGCACGCCAATAAATATGCCTATATCATTGTCTGATTCTATATTTATATAACATGACTGCCTTCTACAATACAGTGGAACACCATACAGAGGAACATTCTAGTGGCCCTTATTCTCTTTCACTCACAAAATAAAACGAACTTTACGGGAGAGTAACCGGTTTAGTGCAAGGCAACTGCACGAAGACTTCTTCAACCGTCGTTGTGCTTGTGGTGTAGTGGTTATCACATCCGCCTAACACGCGGAAGGTCCCAGGTTCGATCCCTGGCAGGCACATTTTTTTTCTTTTTTAGGGCGCGTTTGTACTGAAGATTAACCTTGGCTTCGTTGCGTGCGAAATAAGATGGACCTCGAGAATAAACATGCCACGTAATTATTGAAACGCCACTGATATAAATTCGAAACAGCCTAGATGTTCTTTAGCTCTACACCGTGGCACATTCTAGTGGCCCTTATTCTCTTTCAATCACAAAATATATAAAACGAACTTTACGGGACATGACGTAGTTTGATCCTTTTAAGAGGTCAAAGTAACCGGTTTACTGCAAGGCCACTGCACGACGACTTCATGCGTCGTTGTGCTTGTGGTGTAGTGGTGAGCCACTTCCGGCCACCGTAGTGTGCGGACGTTGGTGTCACGAGCTCCGTCAATATCGGAGCGGCATCAGCGGCCCAGCAGGGCCGCGGTACCAGGAACATGGACGAATCGTCATAGGGATATCAGATTATTTTACCCTGATGGTCATCAGGTGACGCAAAGCAGCATACCCTTTTTTTGTGTGTGTGCGTGTGTTTTTTTTTTCGCGCCGATATCAGGGCGCGACCGTACCGCGTCGAGAATTTCAGGGACGCACTTATTCGTTTGGCATTGCTCCTCGAGGTGGCTGCCTTGGGGGCGTAGGAAACGAATCATGTTGGGGCCATCACATTCAAGAACGCCGAGGGCAAGAGGAAAATGCTCGCTGCCGGGGACATAGCGGTGAAGAACCAGTGTTGTATACTGCTATCGACCCAAACCACCAAGATGCGACGCTGAAGATTCATTGGCTACCGTATCATGTCCCTAACGACGACGGGCGAGCAGCTTTGGCACCATGTAGCAAGGTGAATCAAATAGTGCGAGAACGCTGGCGCGTGTACGGCAGCACGGACAAAAAATGTTCGACGCGTGCGGTGAGCCTGAAGTTCAAAGCGGGCCTCACAGGTGGACGACCTTAAGGATTGCCAGAGACCTCACGCTCGTTGTAGAGTGAAGAGCACCGCTATGCGTGCGTTGCCATGGCTCAAGTCTATTAGGAGGAAGTGCTGGGCCCCGCTTTGCACACAGTGTGTCAGGCGTTTTGGACATGACGAAAGCGGCTGTTCGAGGACATACGCGAGTGTTGCAGGGCCCATGGGACGAGAACTTTCTGAGTATACCACATGGACGAGGTCGCGGCAGTCTGGGTAGCCGTTCTTGGCGAGTTTCTTGAATATATCGCATGTTTTTCTCTTGTTCTTTTTTTTTTTTTTCAAGTTGCGTGCTGTAGTGTGTTCCGGCTCTTCGCGTTAAGTTCTTCAGATGTATTGCGGATTTTGGGTGGTCTGCAAGTGAACTGAAAATATCAACTTGTGTAGGTGTTTCTGCACTGTTTTATTTGCAGGTTATGAGAACATCCAAAAAATCCAAAAAACGACAGGAAGTGTTTCATTTCAAGGGCGAACTGAATACTCGTTCGATGTAATTTAGTTGAGATAATAACTGAGTCTTAAGATCTTCTGAAGTCGTTGAGGCGTATCTGAGAAAGGATTTTTGGCTGCGGCTGGAATTCAGAGCTCGTTCCTCGATGTGTTCCATTGTTATATTTTACATGGCGACAGACATGGGCCCCTAAATCCAAATAGTTAAACAATTACGAGAAAATTTGCATATTTAGCAAACCTAATGCATTATGATGAGGCAAGAAAAAGAAGATTCGCACCACATGTATCTGGAAGGTCGCAAGTGCTTCAAATGCTTTTCTCTTTGTATTTCTTTTTTTTTTCGTTTTGAAGGATTGATACCTTGATTTGGCCCTGCCAGATTGAATTATGCTATACCCCGTTCGCACGCCAATAGTGGCGCTAATTGGTAAGGCCTTAAATCTAAAGGGCATTTTAGCGGTGACACGTGGCTATAGACTTGAGAGCTTGCCGTCGAATGAGCGCCTTCGTTCTCATTTTCTGTATTGGAGAGCGCATATTAATGACTATTTAAAGGAAAGCTAAAATACACTTAAAGTAAAACAAAGATGCTCCATGAGGGACACAATTCGTACTCTCTAAATATCAAGGATTAAAAAAAAAGTAACGAGAATGTCACCAGCATCGAAACTGGAAATGTTCATCACGCTTAAGCGTGTTTCGTTTCCAGAGCGAGTAAGACCATTTAATGTATATGACAACGCTTGTTATTTCTATAAAATGAGTTTTATGACGTCGAATTTGAAGAAGCTTGCACATTCAAGGTAAAACGAATGTACCTTTATTGCGCAACTTCGTCATCGCGCCTTTAGTGCCATTAAATCAAGCCAAGCGAGGCCGACAATTTAATGGTATTTAGGCAATTGAGATCTTAATCTCTAATTGCATTAGACGCGTCCAAGTGAACCAGGTATTATTTGCACATATGCAAGTCAGTGTGTCAGATTTGCCCAACCGGATAATAACGTTATAAAAGGTAAACGACACTATGAAGTCTTGTTCTGGTCATACAAGTGTGTAATACTGAGTACAGCTGCATGAGCTGCTATACGTAATACATATTGATGTCATATGCATTATGCAACGAATCCTGTGGACAAGTCACGCAGCGCACCGTCATTGTATACACAGCGCCTCTCTTCGACTTCCTCCGAGAATAAAATAAATGAGAAAAAAAAAGCAATAGCTTGTTTCGAAGACTCCGAAATACCTCCGTACCCTATTGCAGAAATCAAAGGGGGCAAGAAAAGAAGAGGAGTCAAACTGACGACCCGTGGAGGCATCTTTTTTTCTTCCAAAGCTGCTTCACTGGAATGGAAGGCAGAGCCACAGAGCGTGCAGTTTGCGCTCTTCCAGGTTTAGGAGTAGATGAGCGAATACAACACATTTCTAGAGTTCATCAGCAAAATTCGATCTCAAGCCACCTCTTGAATTGAAATGACAACGTCAACAAGGCCCTTGAAGGTGTACAGTCGCGCTCAATGTGACTTGCAACACGGGAGCGCGTGGCCTCACGGGTTCAAAGGTTGCGCATGGCTTCAACTTGTTTTTACTTCAACAACTGAAGATAATTTTCTTACCTGGGATCATACCCAAGTGAGAGAAACGCGTTTAGTAATCGAAATAAAGGCTAGTGGAAGCCATGCGCAATCATTGAACTCGTGAGGCCACGCGCTCCCGTGTTGCAAGTCATATTGAGCGCGACTGTACATCCTGTTTCGGTGTTTTGCTTTGCTATTGCCTGCTTGAGCACAGCACTTCCGGGCGACGGGTGACAGGCGACAGATTCCAAATCTGAAAAAGCGAGCGATCGCGCGAAATAAACCACGCGACGCGTCGCGCGAACGGCCAGTTTCGTCGCTCATAGCGTCGCTCGTCGCTGTCGCGTGCATTTTCGCGCCTTAAATGGATGAGATTGCCTCACGTGCGGCAAGGTTTCTTCAATTGTAGGGTCTGAAACAGCTTGAGGACCACTTGAATGTGCTCCTGTATCGGGTAGGAAAAGCTGAAGAACATAGGCGTATCTACCGGAGGTGGGGGGCAAGGGGGGCGCTCCCACTGAGAAAAGTTAGCGGGGCGGAGCCCCTTCACTTTCAAGAGTGGTCACTGTCAGCTACGCACTGGGAAACCAACAACTGAGGCGAAGTTTTCCTTCAACACAACAATCACGTAATTTAATAATGGAAATTGCCCTATGCTGCTGTGAAGATGGTCCTCCGTGTCTCAAGACCACGCTGTGTATGCTCTCACATGCAGGCCACTAATACAACGCTTTCGCGCCTTGCGCTCCTGTATTTCAGAGGAAGCTACCGCTGAGCAGAGGCTCTATAACGTTAGAGCACTCTGTCATGCTTTTATTCTACTCTGCCTGGCCTGAAAGGGACCTCATCGACGACGCAAACACGGGAGGGAAGCAGTAAACATTTTCATGGATCTGTCAAATATTCTTCCTGTTTCAGGGAATTCATTTTCTTTATTCGAAAATGAATAGCTTTGAGCTGCTTTAAGTGAATGAATGTGCAGAAGTGTTGAGTATTTTAGTTGGGCCGAGCTGATCGAGAGCTAAAAAAGGTTTCCACTTTTGTCTCCGATTAACCTGCTTCGCCTTGCTTAACACAGGCTGGCTTGCAGCGATCGTGGCGGCTTGCAACAAGGCGACGAATAAGGCAGTGGACTTTAGCCCATAGGGATCCCATCTTTCAAGCTTGTCCCTCAACTTGATCTACCCGACCAGGGAGATGGTCAATATCCATGGTTTTCTGGACTAAGGAGACTGAACTGACAGTCGGGATAGTTGGTCCTGATTCATCTTGAACTGCCTTGTACAGCGCAAAATACAACCTGGACTGCAAAGAAACACACACGCACAGCGCTGTCTGTTTGTCACTCTCAGCGAGGATGAGCTCACAGAGTTGTATGCACGCACCAACAGCTCAACATCGTTATGCTACAACTATTTATTGTACTCATATGAATCCATCTCACCAACTGCTATAGGTAGCCGCTGCCAATGTGATCGGCGGGCCGCCTTCGTGAATTACGTTCAGAATGAGACACTGTCGGGTTATTCCAAAAAAGTTTATGTATTGTTCAGTATAATAATGCACTGTTTAGTGTGCAAAGGTCATTTTAACTTCGCAAGATTTCACAGGTTTGTAACGTCGCGTAACAAGCAGGTGATTTTATGACACACCAAAAATTTTTGATGAATGGCGTAGAAGCAATGGCCAGAACTATGCCGTATTGAAAATAGTGTGTTCTGTTAATTTTTTTACGTAGTCGTGTGTAAGTCGTCATACGCGATGGAACATTTTCGCCTCATTTGTTGCATCGCGTTACGAGCAGGTGCTGTCTGCGTGACCCAGAAAATTTCGACCAGTCATAAAAAGCTGATAACCAATGCGTAAAGAAACAGTGCGGAGAGGTTTAACATTATAATCGCCCACATTTCTTCAAAGAAGAATTGCGCTTACACCGTTTGCATAGGCGCATCTACTTGGATGGGCCGGAGGGCCCTCAAAGCAATGTTGCAAATACAAATACTATAAATACAACGAGTATAAACTATGTACTACGCCTCTAATACCACAAGTTCTTACTTTTTAAAGGAGAATTTGTGGTTGACAAGTTAACAATAATGGTAATATAATAGTCATAATAATAACAACGCGTTAGAAACGCTAGTCCAACTAGGAGAAAACAAGGCAAAATATAATATACGCAAACCTGACTATGAGTGCAGGATAGTGTAGCACTAATTACGGAAAAGAAAAAGTGCAGTCATTCCTACCTAAATTAAAAGCGCAAGTATTAGTCAGCAGCCTTTAGACATTAACGAAATTTCATTGAATGGTAGAAATATATGCTATTGGGAGGGCCGCCATCGACATAATGGTATTTACGCATGAAGTTGTGTGGTTAATGTATAAAAAGTGTTGCTTGTAACACTGTACGTGCATAACGCGCGTATGTATGGTTCTCCAAGTGTATGCTACGTAAAACTAACTGTACTTCTATAATGTTCTGAAACGCTGCTAAGGAAATTCTCGCTCTGTATATGAAAAATCACATCCATCGAATTGAGTGCGACTTGCTCGATATATATATATATATATATATATATATATATGAAGGAAAGTGTGAACTTAAGGGCTCGTTTGCTTTGTTAAACACATTATTAATGAGAATTAACAGACAATGATGCCAAGGGAAGTATAGGGGACGTTATTAGAAGTAATTGTAATGTAAATGTGAAGAAAGAAAAGTGGACGAAAAGATAACTTGCCACCGGCAGGATCCGAACCTGCGACCTTCGAATAACGCGTCCGATGCTCTACCACTGAGCTACGGTGGCGGTCATCCCCCCGTCCACTTTATAGGGTATATATGTGCATTTAAACGTGGGAGCGTCAGTCAGCGCCGCCTGTTGCCATTGCGGCGAGTGTGGAACACTCTTTTTGCCTGTAGGCGTCACGTAGCACGTGATCTTATTACGAGCTGGCAGCTGACTGATAATCCCTCGCATATAATAATAATCCTAATAATCCCACGCATATATATATATATATATATATATATATATATATATATATATATATATATATATATATATATATATATATATATATATATATATACCGGATTCTTTGAACGTCATTCACGCTGGACCCGACGTATTGTATGCAAGGAAGGGACGACGAAACTTTCTTGAAAGACGCTTTCAAGAAAGTTTCGTCGTCCCTTCCTTGCATATATATATATATATATATATATATATATATATATATATATATATATATATATATATATATATATACACACGCACGCACACACTCAGGGAGGCCCCCCACCACTCGCGAACAATATCGTACGCCACTGCTCAAGAACATTCCGCTGTTTCGGAGATATCACTGACGTTTATATGATTACGTGATATGATTATTCTCGAGGTCCTGAGAATATGTTTTTACACTCGCAACAAAATAATGGCTAGCCATGCGTACAACTGTACAAACCCGTCCTCAAAAAAAAAAAAGAAAAAAAAACTTGTGCCTGCCAGGGATCGAACCTGGGACCTTCCGCGTGTTAGGCGGATGTGATGACCACTACACCACAAGCACAACTTTTTTTTTCTTTATTACCTGACTTTCGGCACGAAAATCATCATACACTCACCACGGAAAAATCTTAGTTTACATGTTGACTGGTTAGTCAACCAGCATTATGCTGGTGTCGTCATATTAAAATTCGCGCGAGGTCAACAATGGTTCTACCCTTGAGAGCCACTCAGGTGGTTCCGGTACAGCTCTATGAATATCTAGAAGCCAATGAATTGTTTCTCTGAAATAAACTCGGGCAGGCCGCGCATCCTTGTCAAAGTGCTGGCCCGCCATTCTCGATCTCCACAAAGAGTGGAGGCCCAGGAGCATAATGGCGTCGAAAGGAACGCCGTCTTCATTATCAATATTCAAGAATCGAATGCCGTACGGGTCCAGAGGGAAATCTTTTTGGAACTACACCACAAGCACAACGATGGGTGTTGATGAAGTCGTCGCGCAGTCGCCCTGCGCCAGACCGGTTACTGTTGACCGTTTAAATGAATGATATTGCATCAGGGGCCGCAAGGTTTCTTCAATTGTAGGGGCTGACACAGCTCGGGGACCACTTGAATGTACCCCTGTATTGCGTATGAAGAGCTCAAGAACATACGGCTGTCCCCACGGTCATTGTCACAGAGAATCCAATCTACAGTCGCAACATGGTCGCAACGGAAAAAGATTAGCACAAGTGACCGGTGGCCCGAGCCGAGATATTGCGGCACGCGGCGCTGTTGCTCACGAGCACGCCGAGAGCGAGATTGCCAAGCACATTCCATTTTCCAAAGCAGAGGTGGCCGGTGGACCGGCGGAAAGCAGGTAATCTTGCTGTTGGCCTATCCGAAAGACAGTGAACTCTCGCTTGAGTGAACTTCAAGGGACCCAAGCAAATAGTTCACTCAACTGAAAGTTCACTAAACTGAGTATTCAACTGAATACGGAACAGCAGATATCAAGTCAAAAGAGTGAAATGCAATTTATTTTGAAAATAATTCTGTAATTTCCATTTGGACGGGCGCCCTTAAAGCGCAAAGAGAGACAAAACTGCCCAGAGAGTCTACGTTTCTGTGCAATGCCTCTGGCATAGCTTCCTGCTTTGACACGAAGTCTCGCAACTTTCTAAAAATACGTCCCGCAGCCTCGGCTGGAGATACAGAATTCAAACCTGCCTCAGCCATTGCAACTTTTTCGTCGCACTCCTCTTCTGTTGGTTCCGGACGAACACTGAAAACAATTTCTAAACCGGATAGTTCTGCGCAGGTTGCTCGTTTTCGTCTCCCCCCCCCCCCCCCGGTCACCTTGCCTCGGTTGCGCTGCATACACAAGCAATGTTGCACCGCCGCCAATCGACGGGCAATTTGGGGGGCAGCACGCACCGGCTACACCAGTTCTGCAGAGCGCAAAACTTCATTGAATTGATCTCAAAATGAGCTCGGGTCCGCAGATAAAGTTCGTTCAACTGAAATATTCACTATTGAGAAATTCGTTTAACTGCAAGATTTTTGCATAGAATGCATAGGAAAACCGCCGGGGATTTTATAAAAGTTCGTTATTCTGAAATATTCCTTAAACCGACGTTCGTAGAAGTGAGAGTTCACTCTAGCTTAAAGATACGCTTGTTAATTGCTTATCGGCAGATGTGGCTATGTACACGATTTCCTTTTTTTCCTTTTTCGCTGGAGTTGCGAGCAACCGTATCTTTATCGCAGTTGCCCCGAAAAAGCTGTTAGAGGGCTTTCCACCGGCCACCCCTGCTTTGGAAAATGGAATGTGATTGGCACTCTCGATATCGGCGTGCTCGGGAAAAACAGCGTTGCAATCTCGCCGCTCCGGCAACCGGTCACTTGTGCGAATCTTTTTCCGTTGAGACTGTACAGTCGCGCTCAATATGACTTGCAACACGGGAGCGCGTGGCCTCACGAGTTCAATGATTGCGCATGGCTTCCACTAGCCTTTATTTCGATTACTAAACGCGTTTCTCTCACTTGGGTATGATCCCAAGTAAGAAAATTATATTTAGTTGTTGAAATAAAAACAAGTTGAAGCCATGCGCCACCTTTGAACCCGTGAGGCCACGCGATCCCGTGTTGCAAGTCACATTGAGCGCGCCTTACATCAGTGACGTGCTGCTGGTTGTTGTCACTTGCTTATCGACGCGCACCAGCAACAACGTTCATTAACATGGCCAACGGCAACGAGCGCAACGTTGACGTCGTTGACCGTAAACGTTCATTATGGGGCCTCAGGGACAGGAACGTACTAAGTCCCGCGCCGTCTGCGACGCGGCTTGGCGGCACGTAGCAGCACTGATGGGATCGAAACGCAGATAAGACAATAAACATTTTGTGTACCATTATGCAGCAAAATACAGTATTTTATATTGCATGCCACTGACAACGCGCCACTTTTGGTACGAGTAAACGCCCTCATGCCAGCAACAATCGCTCACCGAAGCAGTCGCGTGAATGGGGTTTTCCCATGCAAGCGACCGCTTACGCGAAGGCGATCTACGTCGCTATCGCAGTGGCGTAGCCAGGGGGTGGCACACCGGGCACGTACCCCCCCCCCCCCCCCCGAAATTTCTTTTCGCCATGGCATACATAGCGAAAAATGGCCATTTCAAGGAGGTGCCCTCCCCGAAATCAAGGAGGTGCCCCCCCCCCCCCCCCCCCCGAAAAAAATTTCTGGCTACGCCCCTGCGCTGTCGCGTACATTTTCGCGCATATGAGGTTTGGCTTAAGCGTCAACAGTAAGCGGTCTGGCGCAGGGACACTGCGCAACGATTTCAACGTCACCCATCCTTGTGCTTGTGCTGTAGTGGTTCTCACATCCGCCTAACACGCGGAAGGTCCCAGGTTCGATCCCTGGCAGGCACATGTTTTTTTTTTTTGTTTTTTTTCAAGACGCGTTTGTACTCATGGTTAGCCATTATTTTGTTGCCAGTGTAAAAACATATTCTCAAGGCCTCGAGACTAATCATATCAAGTAATCATATAAACATCAGTGATATCTCCGAAACAGCCGAATATTCTTGAGCTTTTCCTACGCAATACAGGGGTCCATTCAAGTGGCCCTCAAGCTCTTTCAGCCCCTACAATTGAAGAAACCTTGCGGCACGTGAGGCAATCGCATCCATTTGAGCGGTCACAGTAACCGGTCTGGCACAGGGCGACTGCGCGACGACTTTTACAGCACCCGCACTTGTGCTTGTGGTGTAGTGGTTATCACATCCGCCTAACACGCGGAAGGTCCCAGGTTCGATCCCTGGCAGGCACATGTTTTTTTTTTCCCAAGACGCGTTTGTACTCATGGTTAGCCATTATTTTGTTGCCAGTGTAAAAACATATTCTCAAGGCCTCGAGACTAATCATATCAAGTAATCATATAAACATCAGTGATATCTCCGAAACAGCCGAATATTCTTGAGCTTTTCCTACGCAATACAGGGGTCCATTCAAGTGGCCCTCAAGCTCTTTCAGCCCCTACAATTGAAGAAACCTTGCGGCACGTGAGGCAATCGCATCCATTTGAGCGGTCACAGTAACCGGTCTGGCACAGGGCGACTGCGCGACGACTTTTACAGCACCCGCACTTGTGCTTGTGGTGTAGTGGTTATCACATCCGCCTAACACGCGGAAGGTCCCAGGTTCGATCCCTGGCAGGCACATGTTTTTTTTTCCAAGACGCGTTTGTACTCATGGTTAGCCATTATTTTGTTGCCAGTGTAAAAACATATTCTCAAGGCCTCGAGACTAATCATATCAAGTAATCATATAAACATCAGTGATATCTCCGAAACAGCCGAATATTCTTGAGCTTTTCCTACGCAATACAGGGGTCCATTCAAGTGGCCCTCAAGCTCTTTCAGCCCCTACAATTGAAGAAACCTTGGCGGCACGTGAGGCAATCGCATCCATTTGAGCGGTCACAGTAACCGGTCTGGCACAGGGCGACTGCGCGACGACTTTTACAGCACCCGCACTTGTGCTTGTGGTGTAGTGGTTATCACATCCGCCTAACACGCGGAAGGTCCCAGGTTCGATCCCTGGCAGGCACATGTTTTTTTTTTTTCCAAGACGCGTTTGTACTCATGGTTAGCCATTATTTTGTTGCCAGTGTAAAAACATATTCTCAAGGCCTCGAGACTAATCATACCAAGTAATCATATAAACATCAGTGATATCTCCGAAACAGCCGAATATTCTTGAGCTTTTCCTACGCAATACAGGGGTCCATTCAAGTGGCCCTCAAGCTCTTTCAGCCCCTACAATTGAAGAAACCTTGCGGCACGTGAGGCAATCGCATCCATTTGAGCGGTCACAGTAACCGGTCTGGCACAGGGCGACTGCGCGACGACTTTTACAGCACCCGCACTTGTGCTTGTGGTGTAGTGGTTATCACATCCGCCTAACACGCGGAAGGTCCCAGGTTCGATCCCTGGCAGGCACATGTTTTTTTTTTCCCAAGACGCGTTTGTACTCATGGTTAGCCATTATTTTGTTGCCAGTGTAAAAACATATTCTCAAGGCCTCGAGACTAATCATACCAAGTAATCATATAAACATCAGTGATATCTCCGAAACAGCCGAATATTCTTGAGCTTTTCCTACGCAATACAGGGGTCCATTCAAGTGGCCCTCAAGCTCTTTCAGCCCCTACAATTGAATAAACCTTGCGGCACGTGAGGCAATCGCATCCATTTGAGCGGTCACAGTAACCGGTCTGGCACAGGGCGACTGCGCGACGACTTTTACAGCACCCGCAATTGTGCTTCTGGTGTAGTGGTTATCACATCCGCCTAACACGCGGAAGGTCCCAGGTTCGATCCCTGGCAGGCACATGTTTTTTTTTCCAAGACGCGTTTGTACTCATGGTTAGCCATTATTTTGTTGCCAGTGTAAAAACATATTCTCAAGGCCTCGAGACTAATCATATCCAAGTAATCATATAAACAACAGTGATATCTCCGAAACAGCCGAATATTCTTGAGCTTTTCCCACGCAATACAGGGGTCCATTCAAGTGGCCCTCAAGCGCTTTCAGCCCCTACAATTGAAGAAACCTTGCGGCACGTGAGGCAATCGCATCCATTTGAGCGGTCACAGTAACCGGTCTGGCATAGGGCGACTGCGCGACGACTTCTACAGTACCCGTACTTGTGCTTGTGGTGTAGTGGTTATCACATCCGCCTAACACGCGGAAGGTCCCAGGTTCGATCCCTGGCAGGCACATGTTTTTTTTTTGTTTTTTTTTCAAGACGCGTTTGTACTCATGGTTAGCCATTATTTTGTTGCCAGTGTAAAAACATATTCTCAAGGCCTCGAGACTAATCATACCAAGTAATCATATAAACATCAGTGATATCTCCGAAACAGCCGAATATTCTTGAGCTTTTCCTACGCAATACAGGGGTCCATTCAAGTGGCCCTCAAGCTCTTTCAGCCCCTACAATTGAAGAAACCTTGCGGCACGTGAGGCAATCGCATCCATTTGAGCGGTCACAGTAACCGGTCTGGCATAGGGCGACTGCGCGACGACTTCTACAGTACCCGCACTTGTGCTTGTGGTGTAGTGGTTATCACATCCGCCTAACACGCGGAAGGTCCCAGGTTCGATCCCTGGCAGGCACATGTTTTTTTTTTGTTTTTTTTTTCAAGACACGTTTGTACTCATGGTTAGCCATTATTTTGTTGCCAGTGTAAAAACATATTCTCAAGGCCTCGAGACTAATCATACCAAGTAATCATATAAACATCAGTGATATCTCCGAAACAGCCGAATATTCTTGAGCTTTTCCTACGCAATACAGGGGTCCATTCAAGTGGCCCTCAAGCTCTTTCAGCCCCTACAATTGAAGAAACCTTGCGGCACGTGAGGCAATCGCATCCATTTGAGCGGTCACAGTAACCGGTCTGGCACAGGGCGACTGCTCGACGACTTTTACAGCACCCGCACTTGTGCGTGTGGTGTAGTGGTTATCACATCCGCCTAACACGCGGAAGGTCCCAGGTTCGATCCCTGGCAGGCACATGTTTTTTTTTTTTCCATGACGCGTTTGTACTCATGGTTAGCCATTATTTTGTTGCCAGTGTAAAAACATATTCTCAAGGCCTCGAGACTAATCATATCAAGTAATCATATAAACAACAGTGATAACTCCGAAACAGCCGAATATTCTTGAGCTTTTCCTACGCAATACAGGGGTCCATTCAAGTGGCCCTCAAGCTCTTTCAGCCCCTACAATTGAAGAAACCTTGCGGCACGTGAGGCAATCGCATCCATTTGAGCGGTCACAGTAACCGGTCTGGCACAGGGCGACTGCGCGACGACTTTTACAGCACCCGCACTTGTGCTTGTGGTGTAGTGGTTATCACATCCGCCTAACACGCGGAAGGTCCCAGGTTCGATCCCTGGCTGGCACATGTTTTTTTTTTTCCAAGACGCGTTTGTACTCATGGTTAGCCATTATTTTGTTGCCAGTGTAAAAACATATTCTCAAGGCCTCGAGACTAATCATATCCAAGTAATCATATAAACAACAGTGATATCTCCGAAACAGCCGAATATTCTTGAGCTTTTCCTACGCAATACAGGGGTCCATTCAAGTGGCCCTCAAGCTCTTTCAGCCCCTACAATTGAATAAACCTTGCGGCACGTGAGGCAATCGCATCCATTTGAGCGGTCACAGTAACCGGTCTGGCACAGGGCGACTGCGCGACGACTTCTACAGTACCCGTACTTGTGCTTGTGGTGTAGTGGTTATCACATCCGCCTAACACGCGGAAGGTCCCAGGTTCGATCCCTGGCAGGCACATGTTTTTTTTTTGTTTTTTTCAAGACGCGTTTGTACTCATGGTTAGCCATTATTTTGTTGCCAGTGTAAAAACATATTCTCAAGGCCTCGAGACTAATCATATCAAGTAATCATATAAACATCAGTGATATCTCCGAAACAGCCGAATATTCTTGAGCTTTTCCTACGCAATACAGGGGTCCATTCAAGTGGCCCTCAAGCTCTTTCAGCCCCTACAATTGAAGAAACCTTGCGGCACGTGAGGCAATCGCATCCATTTGAGCGGTCACAGTAACCGGTCTGGCATAGGGCGACTGCGCGACGACTTCTACAGTACCCGTACTTGTGCTTGTGGTGTAGTGGTTATCACATCCGCCTAACACGCGGAAGGTCCCAGGTTCGATCCCTGGCAGGCACATGTTTTTTTTTTGTTTTTTTTTCAAGACGCGTTTGTACTCATGGTTAGCCATTATTTTGTTGCCAGTGTAAAAACATATTCTCAAGGCCTCGAGACTAATCATATCAAGTAATCATATAAACATCAGTGATATCTCCGAAACAGCCGAATATTCTTGAGCTTTTCCTACGCAATACAGGGGTCCATTCAAGTGGCCCTCAAGCTCTTTCAGCCCCTACAATTGAAGAAACCTTGCGGCACGTGAGGCAATCGCATCCATTTGAGCGGTCACAGTAACCGGTCTGGCATAGGGCGACTGCGCGACGACTTCTACAGTACCCGCACTTGTGCTTGTGGTGTAGTGGTTATCACATCCGCCTAACACGCGGAAGGTCCCAGGTTCGATCCCTGGCAGGCACATGTTTTTTTTTTTTAAGACGCGTTTGTACTCATGGTTAGCCATTATTTTGTTGCCAGTGTAAAAACATATTCTCAAGGCCTCGAGACTAATCATATCCAAGTAATCATATAAACATCAGTGATATCTCCGAAACAGCCGAATATTCTTGAGCTTTTCCTACGCAATACAGGGGTCCATTCAAGTGGCCCTCAAGCTCTTTCAGCCCCTACAATTGAAGAAACCTTGCGGCACGTGAGGCAATCGCATCCATTTGAGCGGTCACAGCAGGGGGCGTAGCCAAGGGGGGGGGGGGGGGGGGGGTTCAAGTTACGTCTCCCTGAAATTTTTCAATTTTGCTTGTGTACACATACACGCACACATACAAACGCACGCACGGACATGCATAGACTTTGATTGAATCCCCCCCCCCCCCCCCCCGAAACAAAATTCTGGCTACGCCCCTGGGTCACAGTAACCGGTCTGGCACAGGGCGACTGCGCGACGACTTCATCACCCGAAGTTGTGCTTGAGGTGTGCACGTCAATGTCCCTGACAAATGTTGATTATAAGATTTTTATGATGGTCTTAGCAGCCAGGCTTCAAAGCGTCATACTAGAAATAGGCGCAGACCACCAAACATGTGGGATCAAGGGAAGGACTATGCTTGAATGTCCATAAGATGCGGTGTGTGCTGGAGTACTGCGACGCCGATTTAGGTGGCGTAGCCGTCCTCCAGCTCGACCTGGAAAAGGCGTTCGATAGTGTCTCAGATGATATTTTGTTCCTCATTTTAGATCATGTTTGTTCCACCATCAGGGAGGGAGTGACCTTGGCGTACCAGAACTGCACAACACGGTTAATGGTAAATAAGTCTTTGGGGGGGCCCCACTCACGTGATGCGTTCTGCGTGTCAAGGCTGCCCGCTCAGCCCACTTCTGTTCGCTATTAATATTGAAGCTATGTGCCCGGCCATTACAGAAAATCAGAAAATGCGCGGTTTTAGATTGGCGGCGACCGAAGCCAAGCTGCTGGCGTACGCACACGATATTGCTGTGTGCTGCACAAAGAAAGAAAGCGTAGAAGAAGCGATAAATGTAGTAAAGCATTTTTGTGACGGGACGCGTTTGTACTCGTGGTTAGCCATTATTTTGATGCGAGTGTAAAAACATATTCTCAAGACCTCGAGACTAATCATATCAAATAATCATATAAGCATTAGTGATATCTCCGAAACAGCCGAATATTCTTGAGTTTTTCCTACGCAATACAGGGGTCCACACAAGTGGCCCTCAAGCTCTTTCGTTCACTGATGAACTGTCTATATTTTCCTGATATAGTTCTCTTTTCTCAATGTATAAACTCTTTTTCATGTTGGATTTTTTAGTGTATGTATGTACTCACTCCTGCAATACCTTGCTATGCAAGATGGCAGCATATGTAAATAACTAAATAAATAAATAAATAAATAAATAAATAAATAAATAGATAAATAGATAAATAGATAAATAGATAAATAGATAAATAGATAAATAAATAAATAAATAAATAAATTCTTGAGCTTTTCCTACGCAATACAGGGGCCTATTCAAGTGGCTCTCAAGCTCTTTCAGCCCCTACAATTGAAGAAACCTTGCGGCACATGAGGCAATCTCATCTATATTAAAGCGGTCACAGTAACCGGTCTGGCACAAGGCGACTGCGCGACGACTTCACCCTCACCCGAGACGATAGAACATGTATTCTTAGACTGTTGGGATCCCATTTTCTACTGGGATGTGCTACAGCGTACTTTAAAGAAAGAGTTACCTCTAGACCCATATGGAATACTCTTCTTGCCGGTAAACACATCTGAGGACACTCCATATGATTTAATAATGCTCCTGGGACTCCACGCCGTGTGGAGAACGAAAATGGAATTCGAACATGTCCAACAGGTTGTTCGTCCAGTTCATGACCACTTTATTGAAAGTGTGGTGCGTCTGAGGGAGGTGTATCGCACGCTCCCTGACCCGCCAGTATGGATTTCAGTGCTCGATGAATTGATCTGTATGAAAAAATTTTAATCTCGTGTCGGCCAAAGCCTGGCCAACGCGTTTTATGTATGTGAAAGTCGGGAATAAAGAGTAAAAAAAAAGCTTGTGGTGTAGTGGTTATCACATCCGCCTAACACGCGGAAGGTCCCAGGTTCGATCCCTGGCAGGCACATGCTTTTTTTTTTTTTCATGACGCGTTTGTACTTATAAGGTTAACGATTATTCATCTGAGCGAAACAGTGTATCCTCAAGATATCGACAGCGAGCGTAAAAAGTAAATTACGAACAAAGTTGCTAGATGGAATAGCATATTATAGCGGCCCTCAGTTTGTCTCAGCCATCAGGAAACTAACTTCGCGACACTTGACGTGGTTTCACGTGGATGAGGTCAGACACTCCGCATGAAAAGCGAGCGTCCAACCTTAAATTGAGCGTCCGTTGAAATCGTGGTGTGCGACCTTCTGCTAACACCGCTGAAGTTTGCTCTGTGTCCATAGTTGTGACCAATTAGTTAATGTTGTATGCCGCCATTTTTTTTTTTTTACTTATCAGCATGTAATTTTTTAACAGGCGGTCCCCTTTCATCCATGTGCTATGGGACCTAATTCTGTATATGTACCCCAATGTGTATATATATTTGATTATGAATAATTTTGATTGATTGATTGATTGATTGATTGATTGATTGATTGATTGATTGATTGATTGATTGATTGATTGATTGATTGATTGATTGAAATGACGCGTAATCAAACGTGACTGCTGTTTTGTTGGTTTTTAAAAGACGGTACATAATTTTATATATTGGCCTGTGACACATAGCATAATTTTAGTCCTTGAGTTTGATTACCAGACGCGGCGGAGATTACTTGGACAGGAAATCAATATACATAATAGATTAAAGTGGCGAATTGGCCGTGTACCAACGCCTTTGCTCAAAATTGCAGCGCAAGGAAGGACACAGGCACGAGACAATTCGACTGACGAGGGCTGATCAACGCTCGTTTTTGTTGTCTTGCTTCGCCTTTAATTGACTAGAGTTCACAAACATTTCACTTAAATACTTTACGATACATCTTGCATTTAACGACTTGTAGCCGCTGAGTTTGCAAGGGGTATGCTTTTAGAACGAAATCTAAGGGTATGCTTTTAGAACGAAATCTAAGGGTCGCGTGGGTTCTGAGACATGCGCCATCAAACGACAGCATTAAAAATGCACTGTTATTTCAGTTACACTTTTTACCAAAATGCATTCGAAGTATAAAGCTAACTAGAACGCCAATGTATCTCGAGGCACAGTTTGAGAATGAATATCGCTTAACTATAGTCATTCTGAAAATTCTTTCAAGGTGTATACACCTTGCGAGTTCACGAGCTACAATTCGGAAATTTTGATATGTGCCGCAAAGCACTACAACCAAGAAGAAAATCACTAATCTTTTAGTTAGGCGAATCTATTTATCTGTATTTCTAGCGCAGATAAAACCTGCCACTTGGCGCAACTTGAACGACCGCAATTATGCTATGTGCCACCGTATACACGCACGAAAAACATAGAATACCTGGAGTTTCTCATACGCAGCTTGTGCGAAACTTTAAAAACATGCAAGTTCTTCGCTTAGAACCAAGGAATAGTGCTCTTTTTGCCGTCGTTTTGTGCAATTCAAGGTATTTCGTTCCTTTCGCCTAACTACGTAATTAGTTAAAATTGAATAAACTTCCCCAATATTATAATATCAGCAAAAGTGCCAGTGCGAGATTTGTAGGCCGTCCTGCCAAATTACCGATACAGCTTTCGGTTCCTCTGTACGTCCTACATAAAAATTCCTTTTTTGCAAGCTTTACACGCTTTTAACAGCGAAGCTGATTAAGCCAGCCGCAAAAACTTTGGTGTTCAAAAAACCCCTCGGAGCGCCTCGCGCTGCCTAGCAACCGCTAATGCCCCAGCTGCGCCGCATCTGCTCCGTGAGACCTGCACGCGCTCTCTTCTTCCTCTTCTTCATCATCGTCGTCTTCTGCTTCGCTATATATCAAAACATGTGCGCCGATTGCTCCGGCACGGAATGCAATAACTCTGATGGGGGAGACAACGAGTACAGAGAGAGGGAGAGCAAGAAAGAGAGAGAGAGAAAAAAAGAAACAAAGACAGAGAAAGAGAAATTCTAGGGGAAAAAAATTCTTCGTGAGGCGAGGTTCGAACCCGCGTACCCGAATTCCGAACGTCTTAACCAGTCGGCTATCCAGGCACGCTAGCAGAGCATAGCATAGCCTTGTACAGTATAGTATAGGCAAAGGGGTGGGAAAGAGAAGTGAGGGTGAGGAAGAGGAGAGAGAGTAAATCATAGCAGAAAGAGATAAATGGAGAGAACGAAAGACAGAACGAAAAAGAAGGAGAGAAAGAGAGAGAATAAAATAAAGAGAGAGAAACAACTAGAGAGCGATAGAAAGAGATAGAAAGAAACAGGAAGCGAGAAATGGAGACAGAGAAAGAAACGTAACACAGAGAAAGAAAGATGACGAAAGGGAAAGAAAAAGAGAGAGAAAGAAATATAAATAGACAGGGAAAAAGACACGTAAAGAACAGAGAGAAGAGAGAAAAAGAAACAAATAAAGGAAGAAAGAAAGAGAAAATTTGCAAAACTTGGCAAAACTGCAACAGCCAGGACTACCTAGGTGCCCATCAGCTCCGCGGACTGTTCAGCATTGCGCCTCCAGTGCAAGCTACGCTATTTTTTTTCAGTTTCGAATTTTTTCAGTTTTGCATGTGTATATTACAGGCACACATACAAACGCACGCACGATCATACATTAAGTATGGTTGAATTCCCCCCCCCCCCCCCCCCGGTTTTCTCTCTCGAAAAAAAAAAGAATCTGGCTACGCCCCCTGGTCCACGGGATGACTCACGGACCGTCGGCATGTGACTTGTTCCGCCGCGTTGCGCTTTCAAAGGATGACTATGTGTTCCACATATTCTGAAAGGAGGCAACCGGGCGGGTCAATTGCCTGCACACCTTGCAAGACTAGATCCAACCTGGAACAAACGACATCCTCCTCCCCTTCCTCCTCATATGCGTAAGCGGCATTTTGGTATATTTTAAAATGTTCGGACAAGTTGCGTGGTACACCCCATTTACACCGCGGTTGTTTGCAAGAAGTTGTACAATTTTAAAATGCTGCTTTGAAATAAAAGGGTAGTTCTGTTGCAGGCATGCCGCCAGTGGTGGTGGAAACGCAATGGCGGGCGATGCCTAGTAATTAGTTATTAATTACAAAATATTTGTTAACAAACGGGTTTATCCTAATCGGAAAATTGATTCAAACTATGATCAAAGGCAACATCCCCCCAGTATTGAGATCAGGAGAAATGTAACACCCGCAGAGCTCTGTCACACGCCTCTCAAAGAGCGCGAAACGGAAAGTTGAAGGCTGCGTAGCCGTGCACCTCGCGAGATGACGCTACCGTTTACGTCATCGAGCGGGAGGCAACCGGCTGGCGCTGCGCGGCTATTGTTAGAAACTCTATGACGGACCCCGTGGAGGAAGTAGAAACATTTTTCTTCCTTAATGACGAAGCCACATCGCGATGATTACTCGCCTTTCGGTGACGTAAGCAACAACTATGCCTCGAGGGAAACGGTCACGTGCGCACTCCGTGTCTGTTTTGTGCGCTCTTCATGAGAGCCGAATTCGTCGTACCACATCTCCGCGATTATATAGTCGTAAATTTCCAGATTCAAAAGCTTATATTGCTTTTGCAGGGCGCCCGCTTCAGCTCCCAATGTATACGGTGAGCCTAAACTAATTTGCTTAGTGATTCTATTAACCAAAAAGCCGGCAGATCCCACGCACTGTGGGAACGATGTAATGCGAAGCAGCCAGGAAGGAGCAAATCATGCTTTACATAATTTGCATGTCATGTTTTACATGTTAGGACCTGTCATTTATGTTCGTCATACAGTCACGTCACGCAATACCAATTTTGGTGTATATCAAGCTAGCGAACTAGACGCAAGCGCACCACGAGCGTGGCATGTAAATGGCGTTGTAGATGACATGCATGCCAAGATTTTCATGTTACCACCAGCCACTTATGTTCGTTATACAGTCATGTCACTCAATACCAAATTTGGTGTATATCAGGCTAACGACACGGCCGCGAGCGGGCCATGAGCGTGGAATGCAAGTCATGTCGCTCATGACATGTCATGATTTCCATATTACCATCACTTGTCATTTATGTTCGTCATGCAGTCATGTCAATACCAAATTTCGTGTATTTCAAGCTAACGAAACGGCCGCGAGCGCGCCATGAGCCCGGCATGCCAGTCATGCCGCACATGACAAGTCATGATTTCCATATTACCACTTGTCTTTTATGTTCATCCTACAGTCATGTCACTCAATACCAAATTTGGTGTATATCAAGCCAACGAAACGGCCGCGAGCGCGCCATGAGCGTGGCATGTAAATCATGTTGTTCATGACATGCACGTCATTATTTGCATATTACCACCTGTCATTTATGTTCGTCATACAGTCACGTCACTCAATCCCAAATTTGGTATATCAAGCTAAGGAAACGGCCGCGAGCGCGCCATGAGCGTGGCTTGTAAATCATACTTTTCATGACAAGCTAGTCACGATTTTCATGATATGACCAGCCATTTATGTTCGTCATAGAGTCATGTTAGTGCCATACCAAATTTGGTATAAATCCCATGAACGATACGGCCAGGAGAGCACGAAGTCGTAGGCGGCTAGATAGATAGCTAGATAGATATATATACGCTCAAAGTCGCCGAAGTTCGCTAAGAAATGCTTCACATTTAAAAAAAAAAAAAAAATATATATATATATATATATATATATATATATATATACTTGGTAAATAGCGCTAAGTATCACGCGTATAGCTCGTCACTACGTGACCGCAGCTACTGACGGCATCTCTCCACCGCAACCGCCACTTTTATTTCGAAACAGCTTTTTTTTTTATATATTACCTGAACTCTTCGTAGACGTACCCGGCATATCTGATCCCACGTACGGAACCGCAAACTTTTGTGGCGAAAGTTAGAGAGGAATCTGAAGGGCTGCAGGGGTCCTTGTCATAGGCGTGCGCAGGGTTCCCCTTCAGGGGGGAGGGGGGGTCATCGCAGTGCCCCCCCTCCCTATTAAGTCAAAGTATGGGGGCAGACTTTGCGCCCTCCCTCTTAGGTGACTAGAGAGGGCGGCGGCACCCCTTGCTTCCCCCCCCCCCCCCCTCCACGTGCGCACGCCTACGGTCCTTGTGTTCTGCGGGACTGTCAGATTGTCAAAATGCTCGCCGCAAACCTCGAGTCGTGTTCTTAGCTGACGCCAAATGCCTCCATTCCACGGGTTGCTTTGCTCCCACTCGAGATATAAGCCCGATGTTTAATCTCTCTCAAAAGGTCGGGCGGAAAGAAGGTCAGGCGCGCGAAGGGCACGTGCCCGCGAGGACTTCTGCTGAATCAACACTGTCGTTGACAGCAGCCTGAATAACTGTGGCGTGTTGTTATGACAACAAATTACGAGCAAAGGCTGCTGACCTGAAGCGCACTGTAAACGCGAGATAACGAGCGAGGCTATAGTGCTTCGCGTACTCGTGAGAAAACAACGCACCTCTCACATCTCCGTGGATTGTAGAACCCGTGGAACCGAACTTTTATTCTCAGGGCATGACGAAGCTGTCAGGCCAATCAGCGTGTATCTATATACATGTATATAGATATGTATAGCGTCAAGCCAATGAGCGCTACTCACGAATCACGCCACTGACACGAGAAGCGCAAAAATGAATAGCATTGTAAAAGAATCGTGTTATTACCGCGACTCTGCTTGCGCAGCACACAGGGACCCGCCGTGGCTATAGCTTAGCAAGCATGCTGTCGCGCTGCCATGCTCGAGGAGGTAGAGGTATACTTTGTACAAAATGACAGCTCAGAGGTTGTTTGTACAAAATGTTAGCTATAACGTTGCCATTACAAAAGCGGCCTTCCCCGTATTTTATACTACATTGGTCATTTCATAAGGGTATTTGGCATCAGGATTCGAACAACACATCGATACCGATCTCCAGAATGACTCCAATATGGACGCCGATTCTGATATATAGGTTTGTTTCCCGGTTATGTTTCAAGAGATGGTGACCGCACGGGGTGCCTCACGAAAAATATTGCTTGAGACCAGTCATGTTTTCATAGGGCATGGACATACTTATCAAGAAAATTTAAAGTATATTGGACGGACACTTTTCTCTCTCTCTCTCTCTCTCTTTTTTTTTTTTTTGCCACGGCGGGCCGTGTGTTTGAGACTCCTGCTTTAGGGAGTAATGGTCGCGGCAATGCATGCAGTTACCCACCAAAAGAACGGACCCCACTACGTTTTTCGTCCTTTGCAGGTTAGATTACGTCGTATATGCGAACTTAGATATGTAAATTTTGTTCCGCGGCCAGTACAATGTTGTATTTATATTCCAATGATGTTCCTATGAGGTTCGCGAGGATCGACTGGCCGTTAACGGTGGATGTTGAGAAAATTATACGCACTGGCCTTGCTCACAGAGGAACGCAGTATGGAAGGAAGCCCCCCCCCCCCCCCCCCAAAAAAAAAAAAAACATGGACCTTATCCCGACATCACTTCGTTCCTCATAACTATTGTTCATTAGCGAGTAATTGTCGCAATTAGTTCGACACTGCAAGCGCCTGTTTTCACGAACTGTTTTAACGACTGGGCTATGAAAGCAGCGGAGACTTCACAGGGCAGCTCTGCTTTCTGGTACCATCCAATTTCGTATTCACGAAAAGCTCACAAAATGTCGTATTCCGGCTAATGACAACGAACTTTGCTGACAAATTTAAGGAGAACAGCGGTAATGTGGGCGGGTTGGGGCTTGATGCAATGGCACGAGTTGCTTTCGCCTCGCCGGTCGTTTCGATGAGTCGACTGCGCCTGAACACAAGGCCATGAGTGCATCCTGCTGCACATATTTTGTGAATTCGACTTTAAAGATCTTGTTCTCCGATTTTGTGTTCGGAAGAAATCATCGGTATGCAATGAACGAGTATAGTCTGAGGCAGGTACTGATATATACTTTTCGTGAGAAAGCTATCGCGGGGAAAGAAAACCTTCCGATCGATGCATCAGAACGCAGGTGGAACATCGACGAGCCAATTCTGCACTGATCTCGGCCATGACCCGATACCAACTGACCTTAGAAATGATACGTGTAAGCGAGGGCTTAACGTGAAAGCTGGGCGGAGTTCCTGTTCAGTGAAGCGCTATGCGCCTAACGCGTCGCGAACCCAGTGCACCCAGTCTTGAATGTTTAAGGAAATTCCGCTGGCTATTATATTTCCCTTTCCCGAGTATCTCCTACCACACGCACGCGCGAAAAAAAAGACTCGCATAAAAAAATATTATGAAAGAGAATGCAAATCAAAGCAGACATTACACATTTGCTTCAAACATCCGTCAGGATAAGGTAAATCGCAGCGGATGTATGTCTTAATTTTAGCAGTTCTAGCCAAAAAGGCATCGGTCTGTCAAGAGAGAACCACTCGAAATTTCCCGCACCGCAGATTGCACCAATCGCAGTGCTTCGCGCCCCCACCCCTTTCGGCAGCTCAAACGCGTGCCGAAACGACGTGCATCGACATGCACGTTTGTGCGCCCTACATTTTGTGGATGCGTGTGTCTTTCTTTCTTTTAAATACTCTCACTCCGTGACAATATGTAGACCGTGTAAACTGTACACAAGAACCGCGCCGTACCGCAGAGTGCGTCAACGGCGAGAGTGAGCTCACCAGGTCGTCCGCCAGGATGAACACGATGTGCGGTTGAGTCAACGGCTTGGAGGCATCCTGTCGCAGCACGAAGAAGACGGTGCCGGTCAGTAGGGCGGCCGACACAACGCACAGCAGCAGGAAGGTTACCCGCGATGCCTCCATATCCGCGGACGCAGTGAGGGCGCTGTCATTCGGCTGGCGACGACCTCGATCCGGCGGCCCGCCGCGAGGCTGCCACAACACGACCTGCAGCATGGTGACGGTTGTCCGTTGTCCACCGCCGCCTCTTTTGTATGCGAATGATAAGGCATGAGCGGGAAGCCGATATGTAGCGGTGCTCCCTTCCTACTGAGTGATAGCGTTTATGTGCAGAGCGTGCATTCATACGCAACACCATCGATGGTCTCCGCCACATCGAGTGCGGTATTTTTTTTTTTTTTCAGAAGAGTGGCTTGTTGGGCGAGTTGGTTATTGGATCATAAGGCTTCCCTGAGGGGACCACATCGTTCGAACCCGTCGTTACATTGTAGTGCGACTGTGCGCCCTTTGATGTCAGAAGCTAGGGTGCTTTCAAGATTAAAAGAGAAAGTTGCTCGAGAGATTGAATAAGCGTCTTTTACTAACAGATCTGACGAGACATGCGTAGCGAGGCCCTCTATCATGCTGCATGTCACTGAATTACATTTCTTGAGCGCCAGCCACTAATAAAATCCTTATTTGTTCCTGTTTAGATTTTGATCACGTGACTCTTTGCACGAGTATATATGTGTGTGTTTTTCAATAAAACTCAGTTGATAGCTTGCGTTGTGCTCGTGTGGCCCTTTCTTTGTCCCTGTTTTTTGCAACAAAGTATACTATGATGGTATTTTTCAATGTGTTTACCCCGCATCCGCTCCTTTCATGCCATCGTGCACACCGTTCGCTCTTTCAACAGGCCTTCGCCAGTGCTTCTCGCCTCCCCTTCAGTATGCTATAGCAATAGCACTACTAATTCAAAGCGCCATCGAAATGGTCAAACAGCCAGTTGAGGAAATCACGTGGACCGCGAGAATGTAATAGCACGGAGCTGAGAGTTAGACTGGAGCGCTGTCGAATTCCGCCGCATTCTGAAGGTTCTCCAGTCGCGTTATTTTGAGCCCATCAGAAAAGCCGCAACTTTCCCTTGGATAAGATGGTGAATTCGGGAATCTGGTGGAATTCGACCGTGTCCAGAATCGCTCGCCGTCCGCCGCGATGGATCAGTGGCTGCGGTGCTCGGCTGCTGACCCGAAGGTCACGGGTTCGATCCCGGCCGCAGCGGTCGTGGTAGAGTCCCGTGTACTGTGCGATGTCAGTGCACGTTAAAGAACACCAGATGGTCAAAATTTCCGGAGCCCTCCACTACGGCGTCTCTCAATCATAAGCTTAGTTTTGGGACGTAAAACCACATATATTATTATTAGAATCGCTCTCCTGGTTGCAAAATAATAAAAAAGGGGGTTCGCTGTGATATTGCTTTGTAGTTTGATAAGTGCTGCAAGCTTAATTCGACATCTTTCAATTGATGCCGTTTTTTTTTTTTTTTTTTTTTTTTTTTTTTTTTTTTTGATGTCGTCATGCTGCGCACTTGACACGGTACTATTGATTCACGCAGTGGACTGTTTGAGTTCCTATTGGAACTCGTGGGTTTTCCTGTGTTTCAAAACAACATCGACTTCCCGTCGCACATGTAACTGTTTTAGGTTGCTAAGCTCTTACGAAATGATGAACTGTTCTTTTCACGGATTACAGAGTGGGTACGGCAAAACAAACGAAGAGTTATCTGTTCGCCTATGTTCTTATCAAGACAGTTGGGAAACGTACCGTTTATTTTAAAGAATAAACTATATATGACGTTTTACGAGAAAGTAGCATAATCTGATTATGAGGCGCGCCATGTGACTCCAAGTTAGTTATGACCGCTTGTGTTATGACCCTGCGCACGGCCATGATATGTACTACGCGCAAAATCTTGCAAATGACAATAGACGTCCCTTACGCAGTTCGCATACGGCCGTGAGAGAGATAGTAAGGGCTTCATAAGAAAAGTTTGTGCGTGTTTGAAGTGTTGTTCAGGATGATCATGGCAAGCGAGCGTCTGCAGCATTGAGCTGAAGCGGACGGCAAACACGAATCAAGGAGGAACCTGCGGTTGGCGGCAAAACAGTGAAAGAAACGCGCCAAATTCAAAGGGGGTTATCGCGGGTTGAAGCGTAGTGTATCTTTCTGTACAAGCTGCGAAGCTGCCTCCTCGCCGCATCAAGACAAAATCTGCGTTGCAGCTTTTACGCCGCGTATCCTCCATGCACAACGGTCTAGACAAAGCGGACAACATGGTTGTTGTACATGTTTTTATGCTTAGCCGCATTCTATACGCCACCCGATATCTCAAGCTGAACCGCACAGAAACTGAACGCGTGAACGCCATGATCCGCCTCGCAACTAAGGCAGCCCTGAACCTTCCTCGTAGCACAAGCACAGCTAAACTCTTTGAACTGACCATGCACAGCACCCTTTCTGAGCTAGTTGAGGCACATCTTCAGGCACATTATTTAAGATTTTCCGCGAGCGCCACTGGCCGCTATATTCTCGCCTCCCTTCGCATAAACATACCGCTAATCAGCAAGCCTTTATAGCCATTCCTCGACACATTCATGCCTCTCTAATAGTTAAACCCCTGCCTCGCAATGTGCATCCTCAGCATCACATCGCTTGCCGCGTAGCTCTGGCCAAATGCCCTTCACAAGAGTTGCGGACAAGCTCAGGATGCCATTTGGGTAGACGCCGCTTGTACAGCACAAGAAGCTGTAGCAGTTGCCTACAACCCTACTCTACCGCATCCCCTGATTCACCGCCTTCCTTCAGGCTCTACAGCTGAGGAGGCAGAGGAGACCGCCATAGCCCTAGCCCTTGCACAATCTGACGCACAGCACATCTTCACTGACTCAAAAACTGCTCTGTACAACTACATCAGGGGCAGGATACAACCCCCCCCCTGCCTAGCAGTTGCTGAACACCCCCCACTCAAAATTTACCACGCATGGTAGAGCTCCAGCGTGTGCCGGCTCATTCAGGGAACCCCGGAAAAGAGGCTGCCGATAAATTGGCCCGAGGATTAATTTGCCGGGCTCAGGACAGCCTCGATTAGGGCTTCTCGAAGAAGCGGCGCACACTTTTGCAGAGCTCACGCAAATACCCCGTTTGAACCGTCGGACATACCCTCCCCTAAATCCCTCCCTTACCCACTCCCAGCAAATCCTATACATAACTTGCAAGTACGTCACACTGCGGAACTCTGGGATACGATCTCGGCATATGCGCCGCTATAGCGCCACCATCACCGAGCACATGGCAGCAGACGACACCGAGCCAAGCTGTGCGGCTCTCGAGTTTCCCGTCAACGCCGTCCGTCGCAATGGCGATTTGTGCGATATTTGACTGCCGCACGAGAAGTAAGTGTAAATGAGATAAAAAAAAGGACCAGAAGCGGGGACGTACTGTTTGCCAAAGGTGATCACAAACCCGTGCGACCGCACGAAAGAGCTGTCCGAGAAGAGGAGCACATGGCTCATGCGCGCATAAACAGGAAGGATCCGAAGACTGAACAACGTACGTGTGCGCGGGCGTCACTTCATAAAAGGCAAGCGATGTTTCCAAATCTCGTGCGAAGTTTTTTCACCCATAACGTGCGACACCATGGACTCGGACACTGCAGACACGGAGGATCCGAGTTCCCCATTCAACACTGCTTCGCTGTTGGCTGCATAATGTCCTGAACGATTCTCCTTCGTCATACGCGCAAGGCAGACCATCAAAACGCGCGCACTACACCAAACGATCCGCCGCACGAACGTAAACACGGCGCGGTCACTGAGACGTATGTGCTCGGTAATGGCGGACGGAAGACGGACGGAAGACAGGAACTGACGTCACTTGCAAGTTATGTATAGAGACGTCTCCAGACCCGCACTCTCCCTTCCAAACACACTTGCCAATAAAGTTTTTCGTCCGTCTGTCCGCGGCCTCGATGTTATTGAGGCCGTAACTGCGCGCCATAAAGGCAGCACACGGCGATTGCGAAAACAGAGAAATGCAGGATGATCGTTGTCTGGCAGCTGAAACATTGAAACGTAACGTGCGTGAATAATAAAAAAAAATAATAATAATGAAGAAGCGCAAAGTACATCAGAGCAGGACACGTCAGTGCGGGATAGATGCAAAAGGTTATGCAAATAGAATTTACGGGAAGTCAAGTAATCATATCTGTTTCTCTGTAGGGGTTATGTAAATATGGCTAATACGTTCTGCTGTTAAAGAAAAATTGGAGCCGCTACGCACTAGGGGTACGGAGAATGAGGAAACGGCGGAGCTGGTGGCGTTGCCGTCCTCCTTTTCCTCCTCCTCACTTCCCTTTCCCCTTGCTATGCAATACTATGCATGGCTATGCTTGTTATCTCTCTTTTTTTCTATCTCTTTATGTGTATATTTCTTTGTATCTATTTATCTCTCTGTCTATCTGCCTTTTTCTCTCTTTTTACTTTTCTTTTTTTTTCTATTTCTCTCTTTTTCTTTCCGCTCTATCTCTGTCTCTCCCTCTCTCTGTACTAGGGGTGTGCGAATAGTGAATTTTAGAACCGAATCGCATACGAATACGAGTCGAATACCATTCGAATAATTTCCGAATATTAAGGCAACCACTTTAAAGCAGCCCAAGAATTCCACAGCATTTTTTTGGACGCAAATATTCACAAGCTTTAATAAAGAAACATTATGATTACTTCTGACCGACAAAAATTACCGCAGTTATTTAAATTCAGCAGCACCCAGAGCCTTCAAAATATTTTGTAACAGCAGGCTGAAATATAGCAGTGACCACAGTATTCAATGTGGTACTTTCTCAACCGCTTTTAAATAAAACTGATACGTAAATATTAAGCATTTTTTTTAGTTAAAATCGTGAATATCATGGTGAAGATAGTTGACTGCTGACACCGCTGCCTCGGCGACACTGGAGTTTTGAGAGAAACGCCTTCATCCAGTGATCAATATGGCGCGGATAGCGCCGTAAGTTTACCTGCATGCATCTGGGTAATTAGATGACGAAAACAAGAAAAGTTACCCCTCGTTGTTCCCACGTCTCGCTCCCCTTAGAGCACGTTTCGTCGTTGCTGATTATTCGAAAACTATTCGAAAATATGTTCGGTCTTTCCAATATACACTATTCGATTCGAACACCGAATCGAATAGATCGAACGCTACTCGATTCGTTATTCGAAATTTTCGAATATTCGCACACCCCTACACTGTACTCGTTCTCCCGCCTTCTATCTTTTCTCTCTATCTTTTTCTCTCTTTTGTCCCTTTTCTTTCTCTCTATTTCTCTCTCGCTCTCTGCACGCGTTCTCTCGCCACTCAGAGTTATTGCATTCCCCGCCGGACAAATCGGCGCACGTGTTCTGGGAGCGAAGCAGAAGATGAAGAGGAGGACGAAGAGAGCGCGTGCCGGTTCATGATGATGGTTTTCGGATTCAGCAGACACATTACACCCGGCTTAAACAGCTCCACTTTTAAAAGAATCCAAAACGCTTAAATAATTTTTCTCGCCCACTGATCATTAATTGTGCCTTGGAATTATGGCATGTGCTATCTAGTACAGAAGGTCGGTGCATATGCACACTCAGGGCAATTATTGGACATATGGGTGTCGGTGCACTTTTCAAGGCGTATGCAACATCCCGTCTGCTCGATGCACACTTAATCGGGTGCATGACAGAGGCAACTTATACACCACGTATATACGACATTAAGAATACGCTTTGTTATGATTGCTAGTGTATCCATTCGAACCCTGCATGTAATTGAACCCAAATAGCTATGTTATCAACTTGCGCATGCTTACTACCTCTCTCTTCTTTTTTTAACCCCTAGAAAAGGTAGCATCAATTCCACTGCACCCTGCAGCCTGCTGTAAACGATGTAACAAAGTCGTTTATAAAGTATAGTAGCAGCATCTTTTCTCTGTGCAACGACAAAAGTATCATAATCAGGGGCATGTTTATAAGAACTTATTTATATTTTCTTGAGCAGCCAGTCAATATTGCGGTGGGAAGGAATATTTCATGGCTAGCTACATAGGCTATAGCGTCCGTGTTTTGTTTTTGTTTGTTTTTTTCACAGAGGCACCTCACAGTGAACCTGCCTGAAATTTTTATGGACCGCATCAAATGCCTCATTAAGAGTGCAGTGGCTATTAAAGAGCCCTTCTTGTGAGCCGCGAGAAGACGGGAAGTTATTATTTACTAAAAAGTAAGCCACGCCGCTGTTCAAACCTGTACACTACGTTCACCGCTTCTGTAATGCAAGTAGGCCTGCCTAACAGCCGCGGTGGCTTCTGTGGCGTTAACTGTGAAGAGCGTGGTATCGTGGGTTCGATTCTTCACCGCAGTGACAGCACAAGGGTGGGCACGAAATGCCCACCCTCTACACATGTCTGTATGTCTGTAGTCGTTAGGTACGCATTAGTGAGTTCTTTATACAAACAGAAAATGAAAGCTAAACTATAGAATCCTGTCTCTTTTTCTCTCTCTCTCTTTTTTTCTTTCGTGTGTGCTGTTTATACGACGAAATCACGTTCGACGATCGAGCACGGCGCATTGATGGACCTGTTCATGTGAGCCATCAGATTGCTGTATAGCATCCGAACTCTAACTGGGCTATTAACAGCGGTGATTACCATAAGCTGAAAGCTGACACCATGCCAATGTCAGTTCTTTCAAGGGTAACATAATTCCATTAAGGCATGCGATAAATTACATAGGATTAGAAATACTCATGGACAAAGCGATGTGCATGGTTACCGCAGATGCGCAGCGTTAACAAGCGACTCGGGATGCTTCTCAACAGAAATTGGAGGGGAAAAAAATAAAAAAAACATCACCAGGTTGAGTGTTTCTCCTGATGAGAGGTAAGGATCTATACAAGGCAGCTGGAGCAGCGATGCCCGCAGACGCCGCTCAAGTGAGATGCCGCCACTTCTTCCCAGAGCTGGGAGCGACGCCACTCGTCGTCGGAAAACTACATTGCGTCCGGGTGGAGGCCCCTACGAGCCTGGCACCCGGCGCCCGTCAAGCCCGCTACTCCCCACCTCAGCCACGCTGTTGGTCTTGCTCTCCTCTGAGCATAGCTCATACCCAATGCAGGAGATTGGCGGAGTAGTGAGTGGATTTTCCCATTATTTTCTGTATTGTATCATTCCTAGATGCCATAATTGATTAATATATTTATTTTTTTAAGTGCCAATTGTCAGTAATCAAATATTGAAAGCCGCCACGCTCTTTGCGTGGTATACTGCTGACGTGTTTGCTTGTTCACTCTTCATTCCGAATAGCTCACCCACTTTGTCCAAGAAGGCCGGAACAGAGGGGAGCAAGACCCGCTGCAGTAAGGTGAAAATATGATTCATATAATTTAGAAATAGACAAATTCTAGCAGTTTGAGAGATAAAATACAATAATTATTATCTATACAGATTGAAAGTTTGACGGATTAAAATAATTTAAAATGCCCGATCGGCAATTCGATGAATTACCCACTCATTGATTCGGGAAGGAACGGGAGATAGAGGAAAGGCAGGGATGTTAACCAGTCTAGAAGGACCGGTATGCTACCCTACCCTGGGGAAAGAGATGGGTGAGTTTTAAAGATAGAGTTAGAGAAACAGAGAGAGAGGGAGGGAGGGAGAGCACGCACGCACGAAGTCACACGCCTCACAGTCATTGATTCAGGATAATTAGTATGGCACTCTCCTTGCAAGAAGTGGAAATTTTAAGGGCTCGTTTTTTCTTTGTTCGACACAATATTAATGAGAACTCTCCTTGCAACACACATGTAGGTGTTCGCGAATGACCGTGCATGCGCGTAGCATCATGTGGTTAAAAACTAATAACAGAATCACCGAAGAATCTTGACACTCGTACTTGCCTTTTATTCATTTTATTTATTTTTCTGTCTAACAGTGAAGCTGGATATATGCCTAGGGCTCTACGTATTTTTCGTGTCCGTGCGCCTACAATAAAAAAGTGAGCGTGTGTCGATTCTGGAGATAGCGCGATACCGAGCTGACCTGCATATGAGGTGAAGCAGGCTTCAAGCACTCCGCCCCTGATCATGATGATGATGATGATGATAACTGATGTGTAATGAATAAATGTGGAAATTTTCAAACCAGACAAGCAATAGTTCACACAGGTTGTGCTGGAAGAGCTATAGCTTGAAGTTCCACCCCAATCCAAGTCATTCGACTACAACTTTGGCCAAAAATCTGCCTCAAGGCGCAGGGGCGTAGCCAGAAATTTTTTTCGGGGGGGGGGGGGGGGGGTTTAACCATACTTTTTGTATGTTCGTGCGTGCGTTTGCATGTGTGTGTGTATATATACGCAAGTAAAATTGAAAATTTCGGGGGGGGGGGGGGTGTTCGCGCCCCCCCCCCCCTTGGCTACGTCACTGTCAAGGTGCAACTGAACCAACCGGTGCATATCACAGTAATCACAAAGCTATCGTCACTACCATTACCAAACGATGAAAATAAATACATGTACCATTATCTAACCCTGTGCTATGTGTGATGTATAAGGTAAATGGGCTCCTTATTTTTACTGTTACCGGGTTTCAGTAGTTAAAACCACTGGCGTGTAGCCAAAGCGGGGGGGGGGGGGGGGGTGTCACACCTTTTCCCCCTCGAAAAAAAAGATTCCTGGCTGCGCCCCTGGTTTAAAACTGTACTCTTGTCATCCGTGTGCTCGGCACAAGCACCGCCTGAAAGTATCGGAACTTTCTCGACCGTTTTAGATTATTATAATGCGTGCATAAGGCGAATAGTGGAGTACGTATACTTACGTATGCGTGTATACAGTCTGGAACGTATGCGAGCTGCAGTGGCCGTGCTCGAATGTACACCGTGAATGATGTATGAATAACCGACGCGTTAGATCCAGCTGTCGCCGCTATTGTTGTACCGAGTGTATTGTTTTCATCGGCGCAAGTTCGTACCGAGGAAAACAACCACGTGACGACGTAATATTTTGAGAATTTTGAGGAATGACCGGTTGTCTGAATGAAAGTGCTAGATACTTCTCCTGCGTATTCGACGGCAGGTTTGTAAGAAATAACTCGTGTTGTCGGGTTCCTGCGCTGGCATGACATTGAAGGCGTAGCGACACGCAGACCGGACCTGGATTTTGACACAATATTATAGTGAGACACGGCCGCATAATTCGTAAGAGAGATGTACAATTTACGTGCCAGACTCTGATTATTAGAGACCGGGTTTTAGGCAAATGTCTATTTTGTTCCTTGCGCTCCTATCGCGCCACTTTCATATATGAGCATGAATTAGAGGTTAAGAAGGGCTTTTATAGTGTTTTTATAGTGCCTATAAATGCCTACATTTTGGGCGTTTGTGTCTAAATGCACGTAAATGCCTATACTGAAATTGGCGCCTATCTGAACACTATTAAGCCTCGTGTTTCGCTCTCGGGTGCAGTTTGACTTTGACACCGTTATTCATGTTACCGGGCAACAGTGACTGTTCGGAACTGTTCAACCTATTCTTCTTGTTCAGCCAACTTCCGGAAAACAAAAGCCAAGGCCGTGTTCCTGAAAGCACTCTCTCGCGTGCGCTCGTTCAAGGAGATGTTGCCGTACGTATCGTCACACGTTGACAGGGCTAGGAGGCTTGGCCTCCCTGTCCCGACGTGGAATTAGCCAGGCAGGTGGCAACACCCTGTACGGGACCTTAAAAATTTTTCCATCCATCCATCCATGGCTAGAAGCTGTTGAGTATTACAACTAATAACTGCTACTTTTCGGACATCAAAAGGTCGGCATTAACAGCTTTTTAGGTGATGAAAGTGCCACAGTTAGGATGGATCAAGCTGTCTTCTCTGTAGATAGCCTGCAAGGAGACCTCGCCTACTTGTGCGCCAACGTCACGTTCCTTCGCAAACACTGTTAGGAAACATAAACGTTCGGGAGAAACTCTAATTGCGAACATTGCGCTAATTCTTCATCTATACAGCAAAGAATCGCCGCGGTTCCTTACGGATCAGTAGCCGAACGAGGGATTTGCTGTCCTTTAAAGAAGTTTCGGGAGTTATTTCTCGTGAGCATTCTATAGACCTTTTTAACGGAGATTCCCTCCTTTCTGGGCTGTTGCACGGGGGGTACAAAAGCCGACGTCACAGCCTCGGCAGTGCATTTTTTTTGGGGGGGGGGGGGGGTCACGCATGTTAACGACAAACCAGAGAGGACTATGGCGGCGCCCAAAGAGCCCTCGTTGACAAGGTGCATAGGATCGCAGTGTTGGTTAAGCCATATAATGATCCCGAGTACAGCTGCAATCCAATAATATCTGTCGACTTCGAGCTTTCCTTCTCAGCGTACGAGCTCATTCTCAGGGACAGGCATAGGCGTGCGCACGATGGGGGGCAGGGGGGGGGGGGGCGCCCCCCCCCCCCCTAGTCACCTAAGGGAGGGGGGGGGGGGCGCAATGTCTGCCCCATACAATGACTTAATAGGAAGGGGGGGGGGCGCTGCGAAGAACCTCCCCCCCCCCCCTGAAGGGAAACCCTGCGCACGCCTATGGGGACAGGAGGTACAATTATGAATCTGGAGATGGTAGAGTAATTTGCTATTGTTTCGACAATTTTCAAAGTGATTGTTAGCGTATGCGTGCGCAGGGTTCCTCCATCAGGGGAGGGGGGGGAGAGTTTCATCTCAGCCCCGCCCCCCAGCACCCCTCGTGCGCACGCTTATGATTGTTAGACTACGTTCCGCGTGCTCTCCAAACAGATTCCTTCAAACATGTGCACTTCAAATGGGCGGAAGTGTATTTGGTAGTATGGGGACGCCTTGTATGCACAATTCGGATGTCATTGAACAATGCATATGAGAAAGCTGCCAGAGTTGCACCTAACATTTCTCACGTAGGAACACGTTAATTTCTTAATAAATCATCGGCTCTTTTGCATTTGTTATGTGTCTGTTTTTGTTGTGTCTTAATTTAGTTGCATCAGTCATAAATGAAGTAGCTCTCTTTAATTTAGTATTCCCAGCTTTCAAGTATTCTTTTTCATGCCTGTTTCATTACATATGCGACGCTCGGGTAAGCGACAGTGGTCATTGAACCTGAATGTAAGCCGTGTGCATAGTCGAACCCACTTGTAACAATACTCAAGTGCCACGAAAATTCAATTGTTATAAAACGATAATTGCTATAAACAGGTTGCACGAAAAAAAGCAAAATATAAGGATGGCGAGGTGTTGTGAGAAAACTATACTATCGGAAGAGATATGCCAACAGACATCAGTGACAGGGGCGGATCCAGCCACGCACTTTAGGGGGGGGGGGGGGGTTGCTAGTAAAACCGGAGAGGAGGTGGGTCGTGACTTTTTTGTTTTTAGTAGTTGCTATCATCACAAGAACCCCATCACAGCATAAATACTGTTAATTTGTCCCGCTTATTTGTTCTAATCGGTGATAGAGGTGGATGACAGGCACTGAAGGGGGGGGGGGGGGTGCTGACGCAGGTTTTGGGGGGGGGGGGGGAGGTGATCGCCCCTACCACCCCCCCTCTGGATCCGCCACTTATCACTGATATGGATAACACGGCTGCCGATTTTTCGGACATGCTTCTAATTTCGGACGATTTCACGGGACTGCCGCAAGCCTTATAGAGCCGATGTATGACAACATCTGAAGTTTTGAACACTGAAACCCTTCCAAATCTCAACTTTTTACTCAAATTGTATGTCCGAAAGTGCATCAACAGAAAGCCACCGCCGCTCGCGCGCCGTAGCGCATTTTGAAAGTCAGCTTTGCCGCAATGCTACAGTGCTATGCGGCGAAGCATACCGCAAATTCGAAGGCGCGCTGGGCGACGTTGGGGTTATGGGCGGGCGTTCAGTAGCTTGAATTTCTCGTTTTCGTTATTTTCAAGGATTTCGCGTTCCATTACCTTTCGGAATGGACACCCAAAAGTCAGAGAGTTCATTGTTATAACCGATAATGCGGCATGCGGGCATTGCTGTAAGCGGGTTATTTCACCATAGAAAACATACAAAAGTTGACCAGTTTAAAATCGGAATCGTTGTAAGTAGGTTTGACTGCGTAGGCTAGCAGTCTTATGGGACAATTGCGCGGCAATGTTCCACTGTTGGCGCCTTTGTGTAATCACAAACAATAACATTTTTTTTCCCGGTCGTCGATACAGGTCGCGCACGTCTTCGCTTGAAATTATTTGTATATGCAAAAATTGATTGCGTCTGTATTTACAACACTAGAGGCCTAAAACATTGTTTTGCACGCCTATTTTTGGCGCCCATAACGTGCTTTATTAATGCCTAAAAATCCGGCCTCTGCTAATTATTGTCCCATGCGCAAAGAAATGTTTAGTAAGTTCCGCTGGACGAATGTTTAATTTTGTAAAAACCAACAGGAAAAGGAAACTTTTTTGAACCTTCGATCGCAATGACATAAGCCGAATTTCGCATATAACTGGCCCGATTGGTTCATCAGAGGATGTCCACGCCAGTACGTCAGCCATTTCGTTAAAAAATACATGCCGCGCTGACCTGGCACCCAGGGGCGGATCCAGTCACTCATTTTAGGAGGAGCGGTCACCTGAAATAAAACCGCAAAGGGGGGGGGGGGGGGGGGGGAGGGTCCTGACTTTCTTGTTTTTTAGTAGTTACTATCACCACAAGAACCCCATCACAATATAAATACTGTTATTTGTGCTCAAAGTGGTCCCACTCATTTGTCCTAATCGGTGATAGGAGGTGGACAACAGGCACTGAAGGAAGGGGGTGGGATTGCTGTCACAGGCTTTAGGGGGGGGGGCAATCGCCCCTACCGCCCCCCCCCCCCTCCTCTGGTTCCGCCACTGCTGGCACCTTGTGGGGTTCTGGACTGCGACAGGCCCGGAAACTCCTCAGAGACGAGACCAAGAGCCAAGGGACAGGTCTTTACTCGTGGAGAGCTCGGCCGCGACTGCCCGTCAGCGGCAGCCGGGCGCGAGCGCACCACCGTTCCTCGATCTCTTCTTCCACGGTCGGCGCGCTCGCAGCCGCCGAGCGCTCCCACAACATATAGAAATCGTATTAATCGCAAAGAATATTATGAGTTCAGTGTAGCATATCCAGTGTCTGAAGTTCAAGTAAGTGATGTGAATGTTGGTAAGGAAGTCCATAACCGTTCAATAATTTTTGAAAATGGTTTCGAAAAAAAGCCCAACTTGCCATATCGGTATTTATTTATTTATTTATTTATTTATTTATTTATTTATTGGATTCTGCGGACACGAGGTTCAAGCAGGGAGGGCGACAAATGATACATATACAGTGAATATGTTTGGCAAAACAAAACAGAACAATTATGATTAGGATGTGGAATCAGTTATACGATTCCATTCGGTTATCGTACGAGTAGAAAATTATAGTGCTTATGTGTTCGTTTTAAGATAAATAAGGTGTTAATGCATCGTTCTGACGGTGTCATGAAGTACTGGTTAATATCTGCAATAGATATAGAGATATGGGTCTAGGGATAAATTGTTAGCGTAAAGTAGTTTGATAAATTCGAGTATCTGATTCTGTGTTCTAAGCTCCAGTGGTTGGATGTTGTAAATTTTCATAAGTTCAGTGAGGGAATAGGTTCTTGAAACATCTTTAAATATAATAATAATATCTGGGGTTTAACGTCCCAACATCTTTAAATATATATCTGACTGCATGCTTTTCGCTGAACTCTCTCAGGACTACTGATATTAGTTTTTGCGTACGGATCTCATATACTCTGCATGCACATTCCAGCTTAGGTTTAATGAGAGAGAGTGGAAGGGGCTGTCTTAAGTTCGTGCCTCAAAAAGCATAAGTTTCTTAAGGCTGAGGCCAGTAGCGTAGCCAGAAATTTTTTTTCGGGGGGGGGGGGTTCAACCATACTTTATGTATGTTCGTGCGTGCGTTTGTATGTGTGCGTGCATATATACGCAAGCAAAACTGAAAAATTTCGGGGGGGGGGGGTTTGAACCCCCCCCAACACCCCCCCCCCCCCTTGGCTACGCCACTGACTCCTCCACTCTACGAGTGGACTCAGTGACATCACGGACATCATCACGCCCCTCAACCCCTAAAATATATTAAAAAAAAAAAAACTGCAATCGATTTTTCGCCCAAGCCGCTTGCCGAACATTGGAGCAGCAGGAACCCCAAATGTGTAGCCTTAGAGCTACACATTTGTACATGTTTTTTCTCGGTAATGTTAACATATGCGCGGTGATCTTCCTAAATTGGGCCTCGTTCTTCAATCTTATATCTTTTGGATTTAACTTGCGCTCACTTGCCGATCGAAACGGCGCTAATCACTCATGGTCCATAATGTGTGGCACTGGCATGCACATTGTTAGAAATGCAAAAATTTGCACCTAATTAGATATTCTGCCTTCATGATCTGGTTTTCATAACCCCGACCTAGCCGAGAGCGCAGAAACGCCCCGTGACGAAACTTGAATGAAGCCGCGTTGCGGCGGTATCTTGTCGTGGAAAGCAACACTTCACCCCATTTCCATCAGCGTTGTACGGGGAGAAAAAAGACGGACGAAAAAAAAAAAAAAAAAGCAGCAACCACCTCTTCTTTCACTGTACAGCGCGAAAGCAGGGATTGCGACATTCCTTTTTGCAGACTGCGCAACAGGCGCGAGAGTGCTTTGCGCCTCATCATAGCTGAAGAAAAACAAATTAGCGCTACACATCCGCACGCAAAGAATCAGCGGTCCACTCTAGTTTTCAGACGACTTGCCGTTTTCCAATGACCAGATTCTGCTGCAACGCGCTTTCATTCTTCGTCACGAAGTATTTTAACAGAGCGGCCACCTCCTCTGTGCTCCCGGCAGGCTCATATTCGAAATCACCTGGATTCTCATGATGAACATCTCAAATTTAGAGCGCTGGTTCATCCCCCAGCACGTTTGCAAGTTTGAGATTCGCGCCGGACGTGCAAGGAAGGCAGCCCCAGGCGGCTGGCTGGTAAATTTCAGAATGGCGGATGGATACAAGTTTATACTTGTGTCTGGGGTCTCGTATCGTATATAGAAAATAGTTCTGGAAAGCAGGAACGATTTTACGTTAGGGTCAATTGTTTGCGGACAATATTTTAGAAGACTGCGCAATTCTGTGCTCTACATATTATTATTTCTACCTATGAAACTTACGAATGCGCAATTAACGCAGTTGAAGTTGTGCAAAAGTGCTGTCATGTTTTGTGTGTTGGTGGTGCGGTCTTGTGTCGGTCGGTTTGGTGCGCTCAGCTTTCTCGAAGTATTGCATTACAAATCTTGCGAACTTTCGTGCGTGGTCGTTCACTTTGGAGCCTAATGACCATATTCAGTTTTCACTGTCAATATGTGGACGTGCAGAAAATGTGGAAAACCTGTTTACTTCGGTGAGTCTCGAGCGAGTGTTGACTGCCTCCTTTGTGCTGTGTTGACAGCGTTGACGGCTCATCGCTTTTGTCGCTGATGCCCAATCGGATACGAATTAAAAAAAAAAAACAATAAAATGAAGGCGGAGAAGGAAAACGAAACTTCTGTGCTAAGTGCCATGTTACATTATAAGTTATATTTATTTAATGGTCTGTTGAAAAACTAACTGCAAAGTGTGTTGTTTTTCGTGTTAGGTAGTGAGAAGGTAACCCATTTATAATGTTCAGTGACAGGTTTCTAGCTTGATCAGGAATAAAGTTCACGTAGTTACACGACATAATTGACATGTTACCACAACACAATGTTCTTACATATTGAAACTTTGTCGCTGCGCTCAAGAAATCTAGCACTTGCTAATTTCATTCCGCTTGCCTGCAAACCACAGCCGAGCGCAAGACGTCGATGGGCTATGAGTGGCATCCGGAGTGCCTACGCTGCGAAGAATGTGGAAAAAGGCTGAATCCTGGACAGCACGCTGAGGTGTGTGCTACATCTGTTTCACCCGATCACTTTGTTGGCGAGTCCGGCGCGGTGGTGCGGTGGTTACGGTTCTCGGCTGCTGACCCGACAGGCGCGGGTTCGATCCTTGCCGCGGCGGTCGCATTTTCGGTGGAGGCCTGTGTACTGCGCGATGTTAATGCACGTTAGAACCCCGAGTGGTCGAAATTATCTGGAGCCTTCCACTACGGCGTGTCTCATAATGATATCGTGCTTTTGGCACGTAACGTCCCAGAAATTATGGTTAATTTGGTACTACACTTGTGGATCTTTTTGAAACGGTAAATGACACTTCTGTTCAGTTTTTAGAAGAATATGGGGAAGCTTCACTTGAAGGGACCTCAGGAAAAAGTTTAAGTGAAAGTTCGCTGATCAACAGCTATGTTGTAGCTTGTTATCACAAGCACAAGGAAACATCAGCTGTTCAAATTAAATTTAAACTCATTTATTGTCATGCTGCTCATTTGCGTGTGAATTTATGCTTATTCAATATCTTGTGAAGAATGCAGTAATCTTTTGCTGCACTTTTGCTTAATCTTAAGGTTGCAGTGGCCACGAATTGAGTTACTGTGTCCAAGCTCTCATGAACCTTCTTTGGCACAGCACTCTGCTGGGCAGAAAAGGACTTCAGTTTTTTCGTGCCCATCAGTGCTTTTGTGCAAAACATATACAGTTAAAGCCCGTTAATTCAAACTCGAAGGGAACTATAAAATTGTTTGAATTAAACGAAGTTCGAATTAGCGGGTGGGCGCTAGAATGAACGGACATTGCGCCACACAGCGTGGGCAGAGCCCAAAGAAGCCACCTCTGAACTCGTTATTGCAAATGAGGCTCTACTACTCGTTTGTGGCAGGTGATTGCGTAAATTAAGTTCATGGAACTCTAACAGCAAACAGAATTGATTGATCAGTCAGTGATGCGCGAGAAACAAGCACTGACATGCAATCATGTGAGCAGTGAGCCGTAATGTCGAAATATATGAGGCTATTTATGTTCCAAAACACGTTTATTTTCATGGCAGAGTTAACGCAATCAAAATGATTAATCTGTAATTTGCATTTGCTTGCGTTTCTTCTGTCGCAACCCCATGAGCATCGTTTGCAGCTTACCCAAGAGCTCCAGTGCAGCTTCCAAATTGTCATCTGCTGAGAAGTGCTCTTGTTTTATTGTTTTTCATCTCTAGTAAATTTGGTTTGGTTTGGTTTTGCAACACATTGTGATCACTCTGGGCCCGACTTCTGCGAGGAGCGATGAAAACCATGGGCTCCCTGTTCAAATTGACCATTGTGAATACGGACCCGTTCGAATGATCGGGAGGTTTCCACCATAGGAATACGCAGGGTTGTGCCGGGACCAGGGTGTCAGTTTGAATTAACTGTAAGTTCGAGTTAATGAGCTTTCATTGTAGTTTTTGGTCTTGGGACATGCTTCTTCTGCTTGGATTTCATAGAAACCAGCACGCGGTTGTAGGGCAAAGGCTGTAGCTGTCGTTGCGGCTATGTCTCTGCGCGCTTTTCGTCATGTGGTAATGAAGCGATGTTGTCAATGTAAAATCATGGCCTCTGCAATTTTCTCAGGTGGCACACCGCTGGCAGAGCTGCTCACGAAGGCCACGGTAAAACTGTGCTACAAAAAGTGTGGTTGTACTTGCTGGATGATTAACAGGACCTGGGAGGCATTGGATGATGTCACGAAATATGTCCATAGAACTGAAATGCGCTATGCACTGAATTTCGTTAAACTGAAGTGAGCATTGTGTTCAATGATGCTTCAGTGGGAGGTTTACAAAAATTTTCTACAACTGGGGGGGGAATGGCTTGTTTAATTGACTTTTGTTCAAGCAGTATTTTACTGTAATGTGCTTCTATAAAAGTCATTATGGCTAGAATTGATTGCTGTTCCGCTAAGCTGAAGTTTTGTGCTGTCTAGTTTGAAGAGGCTTTGCGTTTGTTGTAATGTCACTGTTCAACATCTGTGCAGTGAAACTCAAAGCAAATTATGCTGCTTTAATTGGTGCATATTTTAGTGCTAAAACATGATGAGGCTACTCTTACTGATAACTTTTTGTTCACTTCAAACAGCATAAGGGGGGTTCCCTACTGCCATGTCCCTTGCTACAGTGTCCTTTTTGGCCCGACTTTGTTTGGCCATGGTTCGCAAGTTGAGGCACACACAAGCTTTGGAAAAAACACCAAGGATCGTCAGTGTGTTTCTTCTGTACCGAGGTATGTTTTGAAGGGCCAACTTGTCACTGGGTTTGATGTGCCATTTTGCTCAAAGCAGTCACAAATATTCTGAGCTATGTATAAAGAAATTTTAATGTGTCCATCATTTTAGTATTCCTTCACTTGTTTTTGGGTTGAAAAATGTTTGCCAAGGCACAGTAATGTTACTAAACCCAGTGATGTGATTGCTGCGCCAATTGCGCCAAACTGCGCCAAGAGGTGAAACCTGCTACATCCTGCTACATTTCGTTGGAAATCGTATAACTAGCGCCGACCGTGCTCCAAGATGTCATTTTCGCAGTCCTTCAGAGAGAGCAAAAATATGGCAGGTGCTTGAATTACATAAGTTACCATTGTAATTTTAGCGGCCATTGAAGCAGACAGGCGACAGCTCTGTAGTTATTAGAAATATCACAAGGCCACCAGCTGCGTACTCAACACAGATTATTCAATTGAGAATGGTGATGAGCAGTAACTCGCACTTGCCACCCGTTGCGACCATTTTGCCCAGCTGCAAAGCCATGCACACAGTATCTGGTAAATGGCGACTTCTGCACCGAAGCACGTGCCCTGCAGTAAACTTTAGCTTAGTGCTAATAGTTGGAGGCACGCAAAATAATGTAAGCTGGCAGCTTGTACGAGAGCTGGTTGTATTGACACAAGACAGCGACACCAGAGAGGGGGAGGGGGGAAGCTAAAGTTGCCATGTATTGTGGCAGGCACATAGTATATATCAAGATGGCAGATTCACATATGCAAGATTTATTTCAGCACTCCATTACATGTCTAGATTGAATTCAACTATAAAATCTGCATATTGAGTTCACCGGCCAGAAAGGAGGGGGGGTAGTTGGCACCAAACAGTGCCAACTACCCATTCTATGAAACTACATCGTAAGGTCAGGTAAAGAGACTTAACGTTTTGGAGCCAGAAAAAAAAAAACACCAAATAATCTGTACAACTACAACCTTTTGTGAGATGGTAGTATTTTACATGATTGATTGCATAAATTACAGTAAGCATTACATGTATGTAATTAGAATTTCTAGCTAGGTTAGTTTATGAAAAAGATGTAGTGCTACTTGTGCTGACCTCCAAAAGATTTCATACAGGGAACTCAAGTATAACGGCCAGCATTTATCAGCAATTCCAGCCGCTGCAGTGCCATGTTGGGAAACCACGGTGACGCATTATCTCGTATCGGTGCTGCTTCTCGTCTCCACAAAAGTTCAATTTAGAGAACATATCTAAATACAATGAAAGCCTTTCATCATCACAAATTTCGTTGAGCGCACCTTGGCAATTTTACCACAATTTGTCTATCATTTATTAAACTCTCCATGTTATAAACCACCAATGAACCAAAAGCCTTACAAGCTTCAGGGAAAACCCGACTGAAAAAGAAATAAGAATTGTATCGGGAGGAGATGTTGGGCGGCCTGATATGTCACGGATATATTGAAGTTTAGGGCTGTCCGCAGGAAACCGAAGAGCAGTGAGTTAATTCCACCTTTTGGGAAACTATATATGCACCTATACATGTATGTGTGCATATGTTTATTTGTTAAATGTGGTAAAACTGCTCCCGCTTAGCTACTTAAAAAGTAGTGCTCGAAAATGTGTGAGAGGCAACTGCTCCAAAAGGCTGATTTGCTGCTCCAGAACGAGGTTTTAGCTGCTCCAGAAGCTGCGCCGAATTGTCTTCGGCCGATCACATCACTGTAAACCTGCTACCACTGACCATGGAAAATGTTGCATAAACATTTTACCACCTTTTTCAGCTCTCTGTAGTAGTTTTTCTTCCACGTGTACTGTAAAATCCAGAGCAAGCCCCCCCCCCCCCCCACCCCATCTCACAGTGAAACATAATCAGACCAAATTTGGAGGGGGCTCCCATGCTCGGTAGTGAACCAAAATTCAAGACTGTGGTGAAAGAACCTTTAAGAAGAATGCACACCTGTGCTTCTGATGAAACGCTTTATTGAACAGGCATGCATTTTACTGTTTTTACTGAACCGAAGGGAATCCTCGTGAGAAACTTCATGTCTTATGACATGGGGGAAAGACGTTCTTTAAATTTTCCAGCAATCTGTAGGAACTCGGAATGCAACTCCAAGGCACCACACTGTTTAAGTACCAAAAAATCGTGCACACATCTAAACTCTCTCTCAGAACTTGGGTTCCTAGGAATCACTGCTTCAGTATTTTGTAACAGAGAACAGGTCGGCAGAAAAAAAATGGCAGGAGGGGAGGGAAGGAGGGCGCTTGCTCGGTCATTGGCGTATATTTCAAATCTCCAGAAAAGGGGCAGGGGGTGCTTGCTTGGGATTTTACAGTATACTTAGATGCTGGAAACCCTGCAGGAGCTGCACTGCTTGAAAATGCAAGCACTCCACCTGTTACATCTATGTTTTTGAAGCTGCAAAAATTGAGTGGAATTTTTCGTTTCACTCGCTGCTGTACTTCAACACAACACAGTGAGCAGAAAGCAGATGTGAAGAAATAGAAACAATGAAAATACTTATATGAACTAAATGAACAAGCACTTGACTGTAACCAAGGTACTTATAGTCGTGTGAACAAAGGAGGCATATGCTGACTTGATGACAGTCTTAACTGCTAGAGGAAACTTGAAAAGCGTAAGCGACGAAGACGAAACACATACAACAGTACTGGCGCTTCACTTTCAACTGGCATTGATTTGAAATGAAAATCGTGAAATACCTGCGCATCAGGCTCGTACATATGCACACATTATCCCACAAAAGATGGCGTGGGTCAGTCTTAGAACATGAAAATTGAAAACATGAAAATGACTTAAGTTTTGCTGCCCTTTCTTAGCATTTTGATCTTTTGTTGCTTATCAAAAGTGAGCCTTTATGGCTGCTAGTTGTTGCGCACTATACCTTAACAATATGTTCTTCTTTCAGAAATCATCTGGAGGGAAAACTAAAGGTTTACAATCAGTACTATGAGGGGAAAAGCGGCATCGTCCAAAGCCGTTTGGTAGGTACAGAAATTGTGGTGCATTCTTTGATATTTTCTGTTCAAGGCCTATTTGCGGTCCGTTTTCGGGCCCTGCCTGACAACACTTCATGACTGCAGCACTCCATGGTCGTTTACAGCTGGACAATTTCTTTCACAGTTGATTCACACGCGTGCTTTCTCACTTCAGTGTGCGCTATCTGTAAAAGGTTGAGTAAACTTATTTTACTTGAGCTTTGAGTCTTTTAGTTTGAAGGTGCGAAAAGGTTTCGGACCGCAAAAGGTTAAAGGGTCCTTGCAATACTTTTTGGATATAGTAAATAATGCTGAAATTCTGTTGTGAATGTTCGAACCAAATAATATTCCTGTACATGTTGCTAGATAGCCACATTCTGCGTTAGCGAAAGTGAAAGTTGGTAGACATAGGTCTTAAAAAATTGGCAGATTGCAGAAAATGTTAAATAAAAATAAATGTATGATGCATAAAGCAGTACTAATCAATGCGTTGCTCAAAAGCAGGGGAAGGTCATCACTGATTGGTAGGCAGTACAGTGTCGTGGCTGGGAATAACACTGCACCAATACTATGGACAGCTATGAAATCCAAGATAGACACCACAGTGGAGGGTCACACCACATGACTTCAAGCTTATGCACTCAAAAGATGGATGTGTTGATGAGAGGAGCATGTTCAGACTTGTTGTGCGTGGATGCAAAGAGGAAGGCCACCATGGGGGGTAACTATAGCAGAATTTGATTGTGTATTACTCTATTGATACGAGAAGGCAGGCCCATAGCCAGGAACATTTTTTGGGGGGGCGGGCACTTGCTGAAGGCCTTCACTATTCTAGAAAAACACCTATTTTCATTATATATTTATGGTAAAACACACCCCTCCATCAAAAGTTTGAGGGGGGGGTTGGGGGGGTGGACCCCTAGGGCCCTTCCACCCTCACCCCACCCCTTGCTACGGGCCTGCAAGAAGGCATCTTCAAAAAAATTTTATTTGAAGAGATCAATGAGGATGTGCCCTGTAAATGGTAGCTCTAGTGATTTTGCTAGCTCAGTAGAGCTCAATGAAATTAGCTGGGTATATTTCCTTCCGTACTTTGATAATTTATGGAAAACAACAGGATTGAAAGATGCACAGATTTTTTACAAACAAATTTTATTATTTCGAACTACCCATTTGGCTTCCCGCAATATCGACTACATTGTGCATGATGTCTTTGTATATATACGAGTAGTACATGTATGCACACAAAGCATGCTAGGTATGAATAGCGGACCGTGAAGGCAGTGTCAAGGAGTACAATGTTCTTGAACTATTGTTTGGCACTAAATGTTGCTGTCGCTAGAATTTACATTTTCTGTGGACGGTAAGTTGATGGGTTGAAAGTGGGTGTGTTCAGATAAGAACGTCGGTGCATGTCCGCGTACCCCCTTTAATGTCGCCGAAAAAAATATATTTTGTTTTCCGAGTCCCCAGGACCACAAAACCACTTTTGTTATCGCGAGAAAAAATTTCACCTTCTTTAAAAAAAATTCACAAGTCTCCACTGAGCCGCCACCTCCTCTTTCGAATTTCGCGAAAATGGGATTTCGATGAGATGCTACAAAAACACTATTGTAGCTGTAGGTTCCGAAAAATTTTCTCCACATACTACGGATAGTTTGTGTTTAGAAAAAATTATTACTTTTCAGTTTTGATGTTGTTCTGTTAAGAAAAAAAAAATCGCGAAATCGGCACAAAGCTCAATAATGCTCACATTTAAGATTTTTTTCCTCCGCAAGTATAAACGCCAGACTTCTCAAAGTTTTTAAAAACATTGCCATATGTTTGGTGAACAAGTGTGCCAAACGAAATACCTGAGAGTGGCTTCAAACGTTAACCAGAAATGTTCAACTGAAGACATCTCTCAAAATGCAATATTTTGAAGATCATTAAAAAAAAAAAAACACCATCTTCGATTTTCTTTAAACTCTCCAGAATTAAAGCCAAGCACGTGTTCTAACTTAATCTATAAAAACATGTTGCATTATTTTTGTGCGGTCGGAACTACGAAGCACGAAAAGTGGCCAAATTGACGTATAGTGAGTAACCACAACATTGAGCGAGCATGGAGCAATAGTTGCCATTATCGTTATTTTTAGGTCCTGAATGTCATCTGTTGTGCTCGAGGGACAACAGCTTGACAGATAAAACAAAAGAGTTGCCTTAAAGTGCAAATTTGTTCATTTGCGTGCGTGCACGCGTCGCAGTTTTGGTCCTGGCGAAGGACTAACCGCAAGATTTCTAGAAATGTAGTCAAGTCGAGCTCTCGGAAGGAACTGTTTATTTACCCTTATTGTATACACAGGGAGTCATAGTCCCAAGTCATAGTCGGACAAGTTAGACAGTCACAAACGTCACTGAAGCACTTGTGCGTATCTTGCTCCTGGTGAAGCAACCTTGTGCACACAACCCATTTCGGCCTCAAGGAGAACTTCGTGAGCTCGATCCCTGTGTCAGGGTGAGCTGCTGTAGACGAAATGTTTCCCGAATGGACCTGGTCATCAGCAGTTTTGAAACGTACTCTTTTTGTCCTTAAGAACTAACTGCAATGAAATCTTTCTTGTTTGGGCTTTGTTGGGTGGAGTCGAGCTCATCGTCAGTATAGTATTTCATTGCTGCCTGTATGTTTTCTGGCTTCAGCTTCGATCGGGTGTAGAGGTTCGGATTTGACCACACCCGGGTGTCTGTATTTTCTGGATTTCCGAATGAGGCGCCGAGTTGCGGATGGAATCATTTCTTGAATCTCTTGATGAGAAAGGTTCACAGGGAGCAATGTCAGGAGGCGGCAGCATTCATAGTATGATTCGCAGGTATCGAATGTGTGTGTTAGGTTGCGCAGCCGCTCGCGACACGTGTTGCAGGTTTCCGCTGAAGGACCAGGTTCCTTTGTAGTGCCGTACGCTACTGTAAGGACAGCAGAAATGGTCCTGGAGAAAGCGCCCTCGATCTCCGCTTTCTTACGATTGGCGTAAGACATTCGGCATTGTGCTTTCACTTTCGCCGGAATTTTCAGGGTTGTCACGTCGGTTGTCTTAACGAGTACGTTTAGCTCTTCAACAGCAATTTGTTCGGGAACAAAATTTGCGTCAGACTGAGATGCATCTGAAGACTCTACGGCGATCTGTTTCAAGCGGTTGAAACAGCTCTGGCACAAAATGTCGGTTTCTCTGACGGATGAGGCTTTTTATGGTATGCGCTTCCTTAGTAAGGCGACATTCAAATCTTTCACACATCGAAAGTTCCGCTTGTAGGCAATCTTCTTCGTATGCCTCTTTGGGTAGTCAGCGCAAAACGCTGGCTCTGAGCTCCACAACGTGGCCATCAATATCAGGGGAGTGTAATACGCGCACGCGTACTCACGTTCGTTCACCAGCAGAGGACTGTTGGGTTGTCGACGACGAATGGAAGTGAAAGCCGACGTTCTCTTATTACTTCGACTTTTCTTAGCGAGTTGAGCTGTTTCTTGTTTATGTTCTTTCTTTTTTTTTTTTTTTTTTAGGGAGCGGGTGAGCGCAGTCGTGCTGCAGAAGCGCCGCTTGTGCTGACACGCACCGTCTGCGTTATCACATTACTGACGTGCCATGGGAAGCGATAAATATCCAGCGGTGGATTCTCTCCAGACACCTCCTTTATGAGGCGCACGCAGGCTCACATGCGCGAAAAATTTTGAAAGTGATTCCTGCGAAGAGTGCGACTCATTATCGCGGCATGCTCAGTGGCGGGGACCCGTGTAGAAGTTTTTGTGATTTGCGTAAAAAAAATGTAGTAATAATTTCCTCTTCAAAACCAACTGTTCCGGTTTTATTTCTGACAATCCGTCAATCTACAGAAGACATTCACGACCTAAAAATAACGATAACGGCAACTATTGCTCCATGCTCGCTCAATGTTGTGGTTACTCACTATACGTCAATGTGGCCACTTTTCGTGCTTCGTAGTTCCGACCTCACATAAATAATGCAACATGTTTTTACTGATTAAGTTAGAACACGTGCTTGGCTTTAATTCTGGAGAGTTTAAAGAAAATCGAAGATGGTGTTTTTTTTTTTTAAATGATCTTCAAAATATTGCATTTTGAGAGACATGTCCTCAGTTGAACATTTCTGGTTAACGTTTGAAGCCACTCTCAGGTATTTCGTTCGGCACACTTGTTCACCAAACATATTGCAATGTTTTTAAAAACTTTGGGAAGTCTGGCGTTTATACTTGCGGAGGAAAAAAATCTTAAATGTGAGCATTATTGAGCTTTGTGTCGATTTCACGATTTTTTTTCTTAACAGAACAACATCAAAACTGCAAAGTAATAATTTTTTCTCAACAAAAACTATCCGTAGTATGTGGAGAAAATTTTTCGGACCTGCAGCTACAATAGTGTTTTTGTAGCGTCTCATCGAAATCCCATTTTCGCGAAATTCGAAAGAAGATGTTTTCGCGAAATTCGATGTTTCTCCGTTGTTATTTTTTATTTTTTTGCTTCGCAAAGCGGCGATCCGGCAACCACTTGCGCACCCGAGCGCGTTCGCGGTTCGGCTGGTCTAAAACACGCGCCTCTTTCCATTATTTTTCTTGCTTGACATGTGCTGCCATGCTTCGAGAAACTGTGAAATTTTTTTCATGCGCCGATGTCTCTCCGTTGTTGCTTTTTTTATGCTTCGCAACGTGGCGCACCGGTAGTCGCTTGCGCCTTCGAGCGTGCCCGTGGCGAGGCTGGTTTAAAACGCACGCCTTTTCCGATCACTTCTCTTGCTTGAAATGTGCTGCCACACTTCGGAACACATGGAATTTTTTTCATGCGCCGATGTCTCTCTGTTGCTTTTTTGCTTTCCAAAGCGGCGCGGCAGCTTTCGCTTGCACACCTGAACGCGCGCATGCCGTGCGGCTGGTTTCGGTTTCGTCCTTCGGTTGGTTATCGCTTCTCGCGCCCGCAAAGCTGATGGCTGTCTGATTTTTAATCTCTCAAAGGGTGACCGCTTGTGACTCTCTCGTTTATTGCTCCTCGAGGCGCATTGCATCTGTTTCGGGAGGAGCTAAATTACACAAACCTTGCCTTCGTGGTTGAGTTTCCTGTTTAGGGAACTCTGAAAAAACTAACTCCGTCTCGTTGGCGATAAGACGAAGGATCATTATAGCTTTTTCCCTCGTTTAGCTTTCCGGACGGGCGCACAACCACACAATTTTCTTCCGTGCGCTCACTCACGCAGTTCGCCTACGCTGCGGAAGCTCGCGCCAGTTGCTATGGTGCTAGGGAGTCGAGCGGCGATTCTTCCGATGTGGACTATTCCCCAAATGCCGGATCTGATTCATTGAATGTCAGTTCGTCAGGCGAGGATTTACTTACGAGTTCAGACTCGGATGAATCAGCATAAAAACCTATGTAGACAGCAAAACTTTCATTGCCCTAGGCTAAAGATTAAAGAAACTTTTTTTTTCGAGTAGCATTTCCCCTTAAGTATATTAAGAGAAATAAAGCTGCCTTATAGATGACTTTTGAGCAGATGGACTCTAATACAGATATTCTTCACTTCGTACAATACAAGGACAAAAAGCGAAAGTCGGCCACACAATGCTGTACCAACATCAATACATTCCCATTTTTCAGGCCATTACAATTGTTTTGTGTTCTTTAATGCAATATTGTGATTTTTTAAAAACTGGAACATGTAGAACACCAAATAAAGTCATGGTAAGATGGAGCGTCTTACACTTGCAAGCTGTTCTTGCTTTGCTTCGAGATACTGTTATTGTCAATAAACAATAAGGGAACATGAGTTATGATCTGATGACATGCATAATGTATGTTGTTGAATGACATGGGATGGTGGTGTTTGCAGAGAAATGGCCGCCTGATCTTGGAAGGGTCTATCAGAATCTACTGGGGAGTGAATAGAGTTATCCGGCTGAAAGAAGACCATGATGATCGCATCCCGGTACGAAGAAGAAGGACATCACTGCGACTTAGTCGACTGGCCATCAATTCAAAAGACAGAGGGGTATGGCATTAGCATTTGCTCTTTTCAACCCTCCAATGTTACATTGCATTAAGGTCAAATTATCGTCTTATAGAATCACTTGGGAAGCTGCCCACCTCTTAAGGTTGTGGTAACTATAGTATAATTTTATGCAGATAAGCTGGCTCATGTGCTTTGGTCAAAGTAATATGCACAACTGCATTTTTTGTTTGATATATAGTAAAATTTTGCCAAAACATCAAGAACTATGTGCAAGAATGGTGTCAGCAAATCATAGCTCTCCTCTTCAGCACAAGAGGAAATGTTGAAAATGTGCAGTCCTTATACTAGGTAAGGTAGTCGCAGAATATTGTTTGTATAAGCACGGCCATGCTAGAGAAGAGACGCAAATATGGCCTGCGCATCCCTACAGAGAATGCTGGGTTGCGTTCTTGACGAATAGTTGCCTCGCTTGACGAGGTGGAGTGTTTCGGCCCAACCTTCAGAGTTGATGCCTTGCCTCCGACAGGTAAGGATAAACAAACTGGGTTCACAGCACATGTTTTGGAGGTACCATGCAGATTCAGTTTGTGCTGAACTTTGCTGAAATCTGTATTTAAAGAGGTATTATTCAGTAAAAGAAGCTACAGTGCCCTAATTTTTAGCAGAGCCGAATAAACTGCAACGTTTCGTACCATCATACGTCTTTTCCTTTTATTTCTGGTGGCACATCCTTACTTTATTTTCATTTCTTTAATGTCATGTTGACACTTAATCAAATCTATGTTATGCATTGTGCAGTTGTATGTTGTGTGTTGTATCATTTTATTTCTATTTTTACTTACCGTGTTCCCAATTGTTTGGTCGGAGTGTTTCTATAATGTGCAACATTTATTGTGTAGCATACAGTGCGCTATATTTGTATATTTTCCACTCCTGCGTATGGCTTTATTCCGAAGCCAGCAGAAACCTTATAGATGGACAGACAGACAGATAGATGGATAGATAGATAGATTAAATAAATAAATAAATAAATACCGTATTTTCTCACGTATAATCCGCACCATCAACAGCGATTCATGGCAAGTTTTCCTAAAATAATTCACACGTATTGCCACGAAACTAGCTTTTCTGCATAGCTGTCAAGCCCTGCTGTGAAGCTACTTTTGATGACCGAAATTTGTTTTTTGTCTTAACTGTTGCTCAATTAAAAAAGAAAAAGAAAATTGCGTGGGTTATACACAACAAAATACAGTAATAAATAAACAATGAAAAGCAAATTGCACCATTGCGCCATATCATTCGTGTCGAATGTTTCTTCCAAATTTTGTTTATGATTGGAAGCTGCTCAAAGATAACGTAATGCTGTTTGGCCCTTTAAGCCAAAAATCCCAAAAGAAAAGGGTATAGAATCACCTGTTTTCAGGACAGCCATGGTATTGAGAATGTAAATTAACTTTCAGTATCACCTGTTGCCTCGCTCTGGCCTGTGCAGGGGCCATCCGGAATTCAATCAGTTAACTGGCCAGGGTTAGCGTTCCTGTATAGCCAGGGTTGGGTAACAGCGGCAGGAACTAGTGGCACCGAAAGGCGGGAACTAGCTCCATAGCACAGGCTTTAAGAAGGAACACACACGTTTCTTTCGCTAGCCCAGCTGTGGTATAAGATTGTGGCACAGCTAGTCAACATGGAAGGAGCAGCATCCTCTGCTTAGGTATTTCCTCTGGTAGGTTGCTTTACACAGAAGTGCAGCCCATCCCATGCCAGACGTTGCTTGTGCCTGTTTTATGCTTTGGTGTATACTGTCCAGAAAAATTACAAATTAGGTATGTTGGATCACAATGAGCTGCATGTAACCCAGATTTTTCACGCAGCTACCCCAGGAAAGAGTTCAAAAGGTCAAGCCTAAAGCAATATCTGTGCAGTACTGGAAGCCTTGCATTTCTACCGTACCCACTAGTGTAGTAGTTTGGAGAGATTACCTAGCCTCCAGAAACTACTCTTTCTTTGTCTTTAAGTCATACCGCTGAACAGCTTAGGGATCTGGTTCACAATTATTTTCTCCTTTCTTTATTTATATATATATATATATATATATATATATATATATATATATATATATATATATATATATATATATATATATATATATATATATTTTTTTTTTTTTTTTTACTCTATAAAACTTTCTCCAACTTGTGAGTATGGGCCCCTTTTGCTAAGGCCTGTGGGGTGCTTAACTAAGGCTCCCCATAAATAATTTGTTTCCATAAAGTTTTTCTGTTTTGTTCTGTGAGAAATGCCGTTTACACTTATAGTACTTAGTGAACTGGCATTAACCCTTTCAGTCCCGAATTAACTATTTTCAATGTAAGCAACTAGTTTTTACATTTCGAGATGCACATGATCGTGGTAGTCCGAAAAAACTGAAAAAATCTTTGCTCACACTTTCCAGTGAAGAGTAATTAATGGGACAATTAATTTAATAAATAATTATTATTTAATAATATTTCCACAATTTTTACTTCATTTATTACTTAAAATGTTATTTAGACAGGATAGCATAATGTCCAATAGCCAAAATTCAAATTTCCGGCACAGAACTAAAATAAATGCCTTATCTCTACATAGTGAAAGAAGACGCTGCCTCAGCAAAATGCGCGAACAGCACAACTGCTTCTGTAATTTCTTCATTCAGACGTGACGTCGCATTATTGTGTGTGCCATGTTGACACCACATGTAGGGCAGATGCTAAATACGGGCTCTTGAGGAAGAACAACGCTTTATCTTTACCAGATGCTTGCTGACTGACCTACATAATTTATGATTCCAATTGGAATCACTGGGACTGAAAGGGTTAAAAGAAGTGCATTTTCCTTGTATCCTGTGGTTAAGGCTCACATTATCTGGAGCTTGCTTCACCTAAAAATTTCCTCTCCTTCTCGCCTTCTTTTTTCAGTCCAAGTACTTGCAGAATGGTTCGCCCGAGAAGGAAGGTACCAGTAGCATAGAAAATGGCAAAGAAGACAAGAATGGAGGTCTCAGAATGAGCACAAGCACAGACAACATGTTTTCGGACCTCTCAGATCCGGAGTGCAGTGAGAGCCATACAAATGGCAGTTCTGAAATTGGCCGCAACTATAGAACCCTACCAAACCCCAGCAAGCATTCACTATCAGACTTGGTGACCGGCACTAGTTCACAACAGCCATTGACCAGTGAAGATGCCAATGGCTTTGAGGGTGTGACACTGCGCAGCAAAGCTCGTTCATCGCGGGTGAAGCTGCGTCGGCGTTGTTCCATCAACGGGCACTTCTACAACAGAGAGGTAAAGAGACTTTTGTGTCTGTTCATTATGTGTAATACTATGTATATAGAGCTGTCACTGTCCGAATAATTAGTATAATGGACTGATGTCGTGTTAAATAGTTTTAAAACATCTCGCTTGTGCTTGTTTTGATGCTCGATGGTGTTTTGTGCAAACGTGGAAGTGCTTGGCAGATCCGTGCATGCCTAACTGACTTTAATTAATAGTCTGGAAAAAAGTAAGTTAAAGGGGCCATGACACGGTCACCCAACAATTTGTAGTTTTCCGCGAAAACTAGAAGTAGAGGGTCTATTACGCCTATACAGATATGAAAAGTAGGCTGTAAAAGGATATTTCAGTGCAAAACAGACCATAAAACTCACCGGCTGTAAATCTCGCCCACCACCGGCGACCACCATTTTTCCATGGCGCCTGTGACGTCATGTGCAGCAAGGCGCTGTGCCGTCGCCTTCTACCACAGTTTCAGCCTCTGGAAATCATTCAATTTCTGTGTCAAGTAGAAGAAAGCTCAAATATCTCGATTTCACGCGCAGCTGACGACTGAACAGTATTATCGCTGGAATGCAGACGCTCACAGAGCCAGTTAGTTGCTTGTTAAGTCAAGGCTCGCGCGTGTACCAATGTTGCCCGACTCTCAGGCCGCTCGCATGTTTGTAAAAATATTCAATAACAAATAAGTAGTCGACCAAATGCGCTAAAATTTTGCCAGCGTATTTGTGAATGCTTAAGGATTAACCCACATAACACAGATTATGATCGAAAATTGGGTGTCATGGCCCCTTTAAGTGGATGGTGTATTGTGTGTTAATACTGTGGCAAAAATTTGTGGCTGAACTTGTTTACTTTCAGTTAGTAAAGAAAACTAGTATTCTGTGGTGTACAAGTTTATCCAATGTAATTATAATTAGATTAAGTATGACATCATACTGGATTATCATAGCATGGGATTTTTGTTTTATCCGTTATGTCAGAATTATATGTGTGACTGAGCCCGGATTTGATGTGTTTTATTGTGTTGCAGACAAGTGTGTTCACACCTGCATATGGTAGTGTGACCAGTGTCTGGGTGACAAGCCTTGTGAATGCCCCTGAAGTAATTAACCAACTCTTGGACAAATTCAAAGTGGAGAACTCGCCTCAAGATTTTGCCCTCTACGTTGTTCGTGACACTGGAGGTATTATTCCTTTCTAAGCAGGCATTTGCAAGCAAGGTTTCAAACAGGAATGTAACATAAAACTGAGAACTCTTAAAGAACCATCCTGCTTGCATGAACCATTAGTGAACCAGTTTATCAATTTGTTGCTGTCTAGAAGAAATCCAGTGCAACAATTCGATAGGTTTTTCAAACAGACCATGCGCTCTGTATTTTTGGCCTAGTCTGCTAGGACGTGGCTCAATTGATGTTTGTTTTAACTGTTGAGGAGGCTAGCCAACCACCTTTAGCAAGTTAGATAAACTGTTGTGTGGCAGAGATTTATGCTGTGTTTGGTAATTACTGGCGGGCGGGTGTGTTTTCTACCTTCACGTTCACTTCAACTACATTAGTGATCTAACTGGGTGCTTCACAGCATATGACCTTGCTACATCTTTATGTAGATACAAGAGGTGGATACTGCAGACAAATCGCTTGTTCTTGTGGACTAAAATATGACTTCTGCACAGCATTTGTGAATTACAGGTTAAAAAGAACCATGCTTGACTAACTTTGAGTGTGAAAAGTTCTGTGTGACTGCTATGCTAACACACGCGCATAAAAAGCTCTACACAGATGTTTGTTTTTTAAAGGTCAGAAATGGTAGAGAAATATATAAACTGGTGAGTTGTAGGTTAAAAAAATAGGCATGAAAAACATGCGTATTTCGAAAATACTGGTTTTAGGTTTTTTCTGAGCACCTCTCCCTTTCGCCCAACTCAGAAAACGTCTCTGCTGAAAAAGAGTGTCACAGGCATTGTAGAGCCAAGGGCAAAACCTGATGAAATATTCACCAGCTGCTACTGCTCATGGAACATTAACTAAGGAGTAGAATTTTCTTTTTGATTCAGGCTTCACACAGCAAGTTTATTAGAGAATTGATTTTGAGGGAGTGTGTTGGCACCAGTTGCTAGATGCTTGTCCTCTGTTTCTGTTTATTGCAATGATGTTCGACGCTGATAAGAACGGAGGTTGATGCAAGATGATGAGTACCCCCCTTCTGGCAAGAGTGATGCTGGGCCCTGATGAGGCTGTTGCCAAACTCTTCATCATGAACAGAGAGAACACCAACGAAATACCTTACGAGGCAAGTGGGCATGTTTGCCATTGGAGTTTATTATTTTCCTTTACTATTTGTTTGCTCAAAAACTTTTCAAATTTTACAGACATCTTAACATTTATCATGAGCTGCTTGTTTCAGTGTTACATCCTTCATTTAAGGAGTGTGTTAGATAATACATTTAATTAAGCCTTCTGTTGAAATAAGATAAGACAGTGGCGATATCCTGTACCACTATTTTAAGATAGTGCGAGTTGAAAAATATATTTCAGGTTATTGTTGCCATGTTTAAAAGCCATCCTTGCATTATACACATCACGTAAGCAAATTTCAACGTAGCCCTTTCAGATTTCAGGTTGTGTGCTCTGTCAACTTGCATGTTTTTCTTTTGTCAGTCAGTTTCACAGTTCTAGCCAAATTCATCTTTCATCTGAAGCTTACTGCATCATATAGTCAACATAGGTGAAGCTAATGTCCAAGGCATTCATCATGACAGCTCACGGTTTGAAGTTGCTACATCACCCGTCTTCATAATTTTTCCTGCTTTTCCTTCATTCTCTACACACCAGTTGTCCTGTCAGTGTCGCAGTCCGTGTATGTTGTGACAAACTGATCACTAATCAGATAAGTCCAACATTCACTTAGTCATGTAGTATGCATAGTCATTGCCACCTTTGCTTATTCCCTTGTAGTCATGTTCAGAATTTTCGCAACTGCTGAGCCACTAGATAAAAATTAGGCATTCAGGAAAAAATGTGTTTGAGGGCATTTAGTTGGATTTTGTCCAAAGTGTCTGTCTCGACTTCAGTGACCAATTTCTGGGAGGGCAGCGCATCGTCATAATGGTTTTTCTCTGGAATTTAAGAGAGTCCTGCAACACCTTTCTATGTTGACATAGAAGGACCTTACTGTAGAACTCTGTCAACTCGCTAATCTCCTGCCGCAAAAATTTTCAAAAATTTTCAATGTGTCAAGTATATGTGGAGTTACTGTATGAACCATGCTCTTTCTCTCTCCTTTCATTGCCACAAGAGTGCTGGAATGTTTTAGGTGGGGGGTGGAGTTGTTGGGGCGAGGGGGTGATGCATCACACAAAAGTTATGTCACTGTACATCATGGCCTTGAGCATTTTCTCGCCTTTTCTCTTTGAACTTATTGGCCACTGCTTCTGGTTCTGACATGTACAGTGCTGGCCAACGACAGCACCCCATGGTGGCTGCGGTATTACATGGCACATGGCTTCCAAGATCATCTGCTAGCATGCCGCTCGTAAAATCAGGCAATACTTTTTGTGCCCACTAGCTGTGTACTCAGCCCCACTAGCTCCATAGCTCGTGACAGCACTGTAAAAGAAAGAATTAGCCATCTTTGGTCGTTTTTGACAAGAAATGGTAAATTTTCAGCTGCATGCAGTGCTACGTTTGCCTAACATGTTCACGGGAACTTTGACTAACAGTATGGGCAATGTTTTCTGACTATATGTTAAAAAAGTGTAGCAGGGCCCCATTGATGTAGTTTTCTTTTTTTTCTAGGTTGCACAGTATCTCAACTTCAGTGAAGTGGAACTGACAACATTTATCAAGAAGTTTCATGAAGAGGAGGACAGGGAAGTGGAAAAGATAAAAAACAAGTCAGTTGCTTTCATTCGTTCGTTCAAATCTGACTGCAGGCCTCGTGACCCCAAGAAAATGAAACCATATCGAAACAGTGAAACCTCACAAAGCAGTAATTTAACCTAGAAAGTTCTCTTAAAAATACAGTAGACTCCCTTAAGACAAACTTGAAGGGACCATGGTCAATTGTTCGTCTTATCAGGAGTTCGTCTTATCAGAAGTGCCCCCCAAAAAGGAAATGCTAACATGCCAAGTGCATCCAAATATGTTACTTGGAAATGCTGAATGGAGTATACTTACAATGGGGTGAAAAGGAACAAAAGAAATCATTTATTTGGCTCACCTTGATAAAAACAATGCATTCAAGTACAGCATTTACACTAATCTAACGAGCACCCGATTTCGCAAGTTCATAATAAATGTGCTCATGAATAAATTGCTACCACATTTTAACAATAAAACTGTAGCATGACCCTATTTTGATGATTAGAACAAGAAAAAAGGGAGAGACAAACCACGATTTTTCTTTAAAGAATGGAAAATTTATTCTTCTGGCAGTTCACCTTCTTCCGTGAGCCTGTTTTACAAGCTTTGATATCACTTTTGGATTCACCTCCATTGCATGCTGTTACCTTGACAAAGCCAATATATGCTGAGGTGCTTAAGAAAGCCTGCAAGCTTTTCTTCGAGGTTCGGATATTTTCCCATTTTCAGCCCGTGGTAACTTTTTCTGATCGATGTACAGCTAAAGATCTCCGTTTGGGCTACCCATGGTCACGAGCCTCGGGCATACAGAAATGACACGGCGCAGCTATATTTAGTGTGCAAAATGAACATCCTTTGTCATGTGCTTTCCATAATGAAAATGGCGCTTCACAGTTTGCACTTCACTGGGAACAGATACGACGCGCACACGCCCTATGCGAAACAACGCGAACTGACCATGTGCTCGGCCGCCATTGTGTGGCGGCGATGACAATGCATCTGACCCCTCTGACAGAAGTGCTAGCGCCGCAAACGTGGTTTCGGTTTCATATGCAATTTTAACGCACAGACAATTTTTGTTCCTGTTTTCACTTTCATTTGTTTTTGTTTTTTTTTTTTTACCCCACTCCTCTCGCATTTTCCTCTCTAGTCAAGCTCTTGTGTTCTTCTGTTCTCCATTTTGCTCCTGTTGGGGAACTGAAGAACGTGGGGAGGATCCAAAAGGATGCAATGGCTTGAGGGTCCCAGTAGTCAGGCCTGTTAAGCCTAACTACTGGGACCCTCTTTTTTTTTTTTTTTGTTGCATTAAGTCTATGGGAAACCCCTGAACTCTTTTTGTTGCTTTCAATGCTGATAAAGCCGGCCCTTTCTCCACCTACACACTGGGGGGTGAGGGCAATACAGACCTTGAGCGCTGACCTTTCTTTTCTGCTTATCTTGCTCCCTCCCTCCACGTTGCGATTTGCTTTGTGTCTGCGCCAGGAAGCGTTCTTTTTTTCTTTTTTGCTTTCTCTCGTTCACCTGGATGCCCCACCTACAATGTTCACTACGCAGAATCGCCGTCGTTGTCGGTCACTGCGAGAGTTCGTCTTAACAGAAGAGGCCTGTTACGCGGTTCGTCTTAAGCAGATTTTTTTTGCATTGAGTCTATGGGAAACCAAACAAACATTCCCGTGTTGTTCGGCTTAAGCAAGAATTCGTCTTAACAGAGTTCGTCTTAACGGGAGTTCACTGTATGAGTTTCACCCATTTCCATGGAGTAAGAAAGTGGAGGTGATGAGTTACTCAAAATACCTTTGTCAAAAGATCAAGATTTGTCAAGAGTGTTATGGGCTTGTATCAAGAGAAAGTTTATAGTTTAATATAGGGGTGTGCGAATATTCAAACTTATAAATATTTTTCGAATAGTGTTTACTATTCGATTTTACTATTCAAACTTCCGGAAAATATAGCAGTCTCACGCGCTTTAAGTCAAATCGCAGCGCTTCGAAATGATGCGCACAAACCCAATTCTGCTTGCCAACTTCAACCTGTCGAAAAATTAACAGCCATCACCACACTCTGATACTGTTTTAGACAAAATGGCTCGATCACTGCGCGCAGACTAGAAAGTGTGCAGCGTAAAAGTGCAAAGCGCAGCATCTGTTTATACCGAACTTCATTGAATGTAACGCGCACTCAGTTTCTGAGACTTCTAAATAAAAATGCATCTGTGCGTAATGCTACAAGATCTTTTACAAGTATGGCGTGCCGCTGTGTGGTGGTGGTGGTTTGAAGAAAAAAAGGCGCCTAATTTCTGCAGCCCGGTAGGGAGCACGGTGCAGCGCCTGTGCCGCTGTGTTGACGATTGCAAAAAGAAAAGGCAAGCACAATGCACCCTCATAAAAAGTGGAAAATTCTTTTGCAGTTCCTTTCCTTTAGTTATCCACTTTTGCTGGCTTTAAAGGGACCCTGAAACGGTTATTTGAAGCTTTGTCAGCGTTTAGGCTAGAGCATCATCGAACCATTGGCACCACAAATTTAGCGGCACGCCGTGTACCAAGGCAGCCACGGACAATTATATCCTACCCTCCTTCTCACCGCTGCCTTGCCTCCTCAACTCATGAGACACGCTGGCATCGCTGGCGATCGCAGAGCTCACGTGAGCACACTCGACGATTTGAGCTTCGCCCAGTGATGACCTCCGAGACTGCACGCCGACAGGTTGCGTGCAAGTCTCGGAGACCATAGCCCAGTGCGCCCAGCAGCACGCACGCCGTCTGGCAACAGAGACATCGCGGAGTGGTTGATATCTGCTCCGACAGGTGCCGCCACCCTACCAGCCAATTTTTCGTGCGTGCACACCGCAGCCCCAATGACGTCGTGCGGACACTGCATGTCGTACTCGCAAGGGGCGGTTGAAAACGCGTTGGGCTGAGCCGCAGTGATCTGCAGCGATTCGCAGCTTTATAGCGTTGTAATAAATTACACAGTGTAAGCAGAGAGCTTAAATTAGTCTGTAAATGAGCCTTAGGACTTGGTCTACTGGCCCAATGTGTTTGTACAAAATCGTCAAAACCGTTTCAGGATCCCTTTAAGGTTGCTTCTGGATAAACCCCTAGTCGTGTGCCGTTTCAAGGGATGTTACCTTGACGAGCTCAGTCTACACAGAGCTGCTTGAGAACGCCTGCAAGATTGTCATCGAGTTCCGGATAGCCAATGTTTCGACAAGTTGACTTGTCTTTGTCAAGGCTGCAACTGCCTTCCTCAGCACCATGTTTATGTACGTTTTGCTCACTCTCCCCCAACCTCAATAGTGGAGGAGGGGAAGAGAAAGAAGGGAGAGGGAAAAGAGAGGGCTATTGAGTTAGAGGTTGGTATGTAATGGCATATGTTTGGTGCTCTTGGCTGGGCCTATGGGAACGGGAAGTGGTGAGAGCTACTGAACAATAGCAGTGCCAGTTCAGTTAGTCGACCAACACCTAGTGGAACATTAATGTGAGGAAACAAATGCAGCTGAGTGCCTGGGTTTTTCTTCATGCGCATCTGTGCGGCCTCTTTGTGGAGCGACCATAGCTCCTGTGTAATTTAAGTGCTCAAAGCTGCATTGCCTGTATAATACCTTGTCAACATAATTACTGACTAGGTGTAATTGATTACCCAAAAGAATAAGTAATTACAGTCAGCATTATCAAGTAGGAAGAGTAATTGATTAATTGCAAGAACACCATACATTGTGATTGCAAGTAATTAATTACATATACAGTTAAACCTCGATATAAAGAAGTGTTTCGCTTTTTATAACCCCGCATACATAGAACACTGTATATTTAAGCACAGTATAATGAAGCACATTTGTCCACGATTTCAATATAACTGCTGCTGCAAAGGGAGACTGAGGCAATAAATTGAAACTTCTGCTACTGGTGCCACTGGTTTTAGGGACGCTAACAGCAAATAACATTTCCGGGTCAAATTGAAAGGTCAGTTCTTGAGAACATCAAAAATATCAGCACTATACACAGCAGTACTTTAGTAATCAAGAAATTAAGTTAAATGTAGGACACGATCAATCAATCAAGCATTCTTGCCTCCCTGTAGGTATTGTCTGGCCACAGTTGGGAAAGATGCTGCTCTGCTTTGCTCTGCTTTGGCAACTACTGTTTGGCCTGTGGCACGCAATTTGAAAAATGTGTTTTTAAAAACTCTCTGTAATGGGTACATTTGACCTCAGGGACATGCATAAATTTATTGCCTCGGTCTAAGTTTGTGTTGCCACATTTGGCAATATGCGCACGCATTTTGTGCTGTTAGACACATCGTTGCCTGTGTTTAGGTGCATTGTGTTAGCAGGCCTGTTATGGTAGGGAAAGGATTTTAAAGGCCACTACATATTGCAATTTGCAGGTTTAAGACGTTGCAACATCGAATTCAAGCCAGAATGCAAGAACTGAAATCCATCCCGGTCAAGATAAACTCCTAAGGAGTGCATGTGTGTGCAGTGTACCATCTGATGTTGCTTATGGACATTCATCATGCTGGTTTATATTGTGCTCTAGGCAACAGCAAAACTTCTAATGCAATGGTGTTGTGTTGCATGTTGTCTATGCTGTCAATCTGTCACATATTGTCTCGATACGAAAAGAAGCCTCAGGTCAGTGCACTTCGTTGCTTTTGTTTTATTTGGCCGCTAGTAATGACGATGGCTGTGTGCATTATGTGAACTTAATATCATGCATGGAGGTAGGAAAGAACTGAGGAAAGGCCCCTACGTATCCCAGTGCATTGCAGAAACTATGAAGGAGGTGATGTCAAATTTAAGGAGCAAACAACTCCGTGGGGGGCGCACAAAAGGGCGGGTGCCCCAAGGGGCGCCCTCTGTTTCTGGCGGTTCGCTTTTCTGCAGATTTTAAACCCCAAAGTAAACTTGGCACACACCGTGCATTTGGCATGCAGGAAAGTGCTGTAAGCGTACACCCACATTGCTGTTCCTATGTGCTCAAATTCTATTTGCTTTTTAGCTTGAAATTATGACATGCGCAAGTTAAACAGGTACCAGTACATGCCACGATCGAGAACATTCAGCACCTGCATTGTTTCGAACTGATGCAGTGGCAATGAGTGCAATCCTTATTCTGTGCAATCACGAGGTTAAATACACGGTGCTGTCACAAATTTTGTTATTGTTGCTCCATTTCCCAATCGAGCTGTACGTACCTGTCAGAATGTGATATGTAGTGAATTTCAACATACCTTTACGTTGAAGAATAGGTAACTGTCCTATGTTTAAAGGCCAACTCCGGCGATTTTTGACCATGTCAGGGTGATGGTGCTTTTATGTTCCTGAGACACTCTTGTCTCGCACCCGATAGCTGAAATGCTCAACAAATTCAAAAATAATTTTTAATAAGCAAAAAGGCACAATACCGAAACCAAAACCAACCGAGTGTGCTGTCAACGTATGACGTACAACTTTGTAAGAACCGGAAATCCTGCAAGGCATGCCGGTCCCGCCAGTGCGGAGTACGAAAACTGCGAAAGCCGCGAAGAGCAGACGCTTAGCGGATAGACGACCACGCCAACCACGCCGCAACATGTCTGTGACTAATCGTGCCACATGCTCAAGCTCCTCGGAGCTGTCGGACAATGACAGCTGCAATTCATTCGGACGCATTTGGAGGTCAACAAGCATCGCCGTTCCTCTTCGATGAAGCAGAACAGATCTTAGTATGTGCCTGCCTGGTTGCGCATAACACCGCTAGATGGCACTACTTGTCCAGACCGTCCCAAGTTTGTGGCTGCGGCGATCGGCTAAAACGGTTTCGCTGAGAAGCTTGTCGTCAGACTTAGACTATTTAATATTGTCATGGAAAGAAGGCATAAGTATGTGGAACGCTTTATGACATTGATAAGATCGATTATTATCAGCCAAGTACGTACCTTATTCACAATGTGCAGCTTACCGTAAACAGATAGACGCGGTCACAGTGGACCCGGTATTCGTTACGGAAAGTGTTTCGGTGCGTTAAAGTTCATGCATGTGCACTCTTCAACAGGCACTGTATATTACCGCACTTTCCGTGCTGTAAGCCGGCAGTGCTAGCTAAAACACTCTACCATCGAGACAAAGTGTAATCATCAGCTGCGAGTGTTTAGTGGCTGTTATGGTGAATATACGGCGAATCGTGGGCGGCCCACAACGCAATACCACTTGCCACCCATCGCACGCCCACCCACACGAAAAAAGAAATCGCACGCTCAACCACGGAAGCGTCGGCCAAACACACACGATCCATAGCAGACAAGCAGACGCTGCCGTGGCACCCCAGTTCCGTCACTTCCGTCGCCTTGCAAACATCGACGTCACACACACAATGTTGCCAATAATTCTGGCAAGCCAGGTGAGCGTTTGAAGGCAATCTATAAAATTCATTTGAAAACAATCTGCGAACCTCTCAAGCCTGTAATTTGGCATGAATGGCGAAAACGTGCAAATGAACGTACCCAGTGAATTTCATTGAGATCCATTGACCTCGAAAAATCGCCGGAGTTGGCCTTTAACTGCCATATACATACATTAATGCTTGTAGCATGCAGACAGCATACAACATGACTTATGCGTGAAATGCGTTCACCTTTTTTTTTTTCCCCCGCATCCTGTGCCTATTACATTTGGGCACACAGGCAATCCAGAGAGCCGGAACAGGACGTGCTTACATGGCGAAAAATCAGGATTTGTGAGTTTTGCATGTGCAGTCATGCATGCAAGCAACATGCCAGAGATGCAGTGTCGTGAGAGGAGGTCAGTCAACTGGCTACTTAACAATTAGGGAACATAGAAAGGTGCAGGGCCTCTGTGGTTTGCCACGGCACACTAGCAGATAATCATAGAGACCACTAAAGGTGTTCATTGAAGCCATAGCGCTAAAAAGACAGGGACCACAGAAAGAAGACGGGACGTTACAATGAACTTCAATGAACGTTACAAACCAACTAGCCCAAACGTCTATTCTCTTGCACTAAAGGTGTGGCGTGGCCCGGTTAAATGCACCTTCGCTTAGAGTTGCTACTGATGTTGGAGGCTCAAAAATGTGATGCGAGGGCCTCTCTTTTTTCCTTCCTCCTTGACATTATGGTTCATGGCACATATCCAATAACCCTAGTCTAGCAACACGTTCAGTATCCTTGGAATTTTTTTTTGAATGACCTACTTTAAGCCAAAGATTAGGCGTGATTGCTTTTGGTGCTAAGGAACTGTTTTTACATCTTTTATAACCATCATTCAGTATAATCCAACGATGGGCATTATTGTACCGTGTGCTAAGCAGTCGTTTTTACAGCTAGTGCAATCGTCATTTGGCATTACCACTTGTACACTTTTTTGTCTTTTTGTTGACGAGCATGAACAAAACCTTCAGAGGTAATAATTTGTTAGGCTGTTGCGATTCATTTTAACTCAAGAGCAGATTATGTAATGCCACAGGTCTTGGGCACATCGCACAGGCACAAAGAAAAGGTCTCATTTTATGCACAGTGTTGCTCATTTCAGTCTGCATTTTGACCGTCTCCAAGACATAAAAAAACTGGAAGTGCCATGTCATAGGACCATCTCATTACTCATTGTTATTTAAAATCTTCAGTTTATCATTGATCTTAAATCATCTGATAATCATTGATCTTGTGCAACCATTCTGAATACTCATGGTTTAGTGCCAAACTAGTTGTCATTGTGAACGCAGTAGTATGTTTACTGTGACAATTAGGCCTAATTTGGCAACTGGGAATGCTTAGATGGACAGACAACCATTCAGAACTTATATCCAGATTGTGCCGCAGATGGAAAGATAATGTCTTGTATTGATTGAAATTAGCACTGCTTTAAACAAGGGTTTATATTAATAATTGTTCATGCTCTGGTCGCAAAGAATGGCATTTGGCATTCCATGTAGTAAGAACTCGACAGCAAATAGGATGCCCTATCACTGGACCTTCAGTTAGTGTGTGCCGCTCCTTGGTCTTTGTTTAAATGAGAAGTTTTCTGTAATTTAAAATGCACAGTCGAATTTTCAACTATTGTGAGCAGGAAAGTGGCACTGTCTTTGGTGATATAAACAGTCCTCTTTATGATTACGTCACTAATGGGAACATTGTGGTTAGGCCCATGTTTGTAAAGATGTAGGTTCTGGTATCACTGGCAAACAAGAATTTCCTATTGCAAATTGCCAAGCGTTTCAAGCAACATATTTCATAATGTGAATGCACTTGAGGCCCCCTTTCGTTCTACTTTCGTTATTCGTTTGGCAGGCTATTGGCATTGCTGTTACTTCACTGTTGTCAGGAAGACTATCCTTTTCAAAATTTTCCAGATCTAAATATTCTGTTTTCAAAATTTTCATGCATTTTTCAGGTGTAATGACTTCCAAGATGAGCTTCTCATTGCACCATAAAAATAAGTGGGTCCTGAAAAGTGGTTGTCAGTCCCTTTAAGTGTTCATTGCCTAGTCTTAAAATTAGTGCAGCTGTTCATTTCACCTGTGGCAACTACATAGTATTACTCTGCAAGACAGCTAATATTGCTTATTGCTCTGTGCTTGTATATTTTTGTGAATAAAAGCAGTTTTTGAATGAATGTTCATGCACTTTGATATCATTCTTTGTATTATCTTTTTTTTCACACCATATGCTTGTGAACAGCTCAGGCAGGAGCCATGTTTATTCAGTCATATTTGCACGAACATGATGCAACAGGGCATATATGAGAACTTTGAATATAAAGATGGTGTGACTGCAATACCTGCCTATTAAAAAATGCATTGTAGAATACTTGATTTTCACACCATCCTTATGACAGTTGTGTTTGCACTGATAAACTTTTAAAGTTTTCTATTTACATATATTTTTAGGCAAAATGTACTGCAAAAAGCAACTATTGCTGACCAATTGCAGAAGCATCACAAACTTGTGAGACCTATGTATACCAAAATGTCAATTGCCATTTCTTTGTTAAAGCGTCTGCTTATGGCTTAGATCCTTCTTTCTACGACCATTGTGTGCCTGTTCACAGCATTTCTGCAGAGCAGTCTGTAAATTTGAGTCAGTGTGCTCGGTTATCAAGCTGTCTTTTAACATTTTCTGGCTTAGACAATGGTGTTTTTTCTAATTATAAGGTTGGCAGGTACAGACTATCGTACACACGAGATATGTAATGGAACTATAGTAGGAAATGTAGTGTGTTTTTGCATTACATAGTAGTGATTTGGGCTGGTTAGAACAGTTCAGTCACGATGGCAGTCTGCACATTACGTGAAATGTTGTACAGTTGAAACACAGTTAATGAATTGATGACCGCACTCAAATTATTTTGTTAAATTGGGAACTCCGTAAAATTGAGAGGGATTTTTCGGTCCTTCAAAATCTATAATTGTAATGTAGCGACACCCAAAAGCTACCGCGGCATTGTATTTGCTGTTAATCCGTGCCTGCTTTAAGTGAAAAAGACCACAAGGATGACCTAGACATAGATCCTCCCATGTCTGGGCGATGCAGGCCTAGTAGAAAGGGGAACGAGTGCAGTGATTGTGCTAGCAGGACAAGCAAGAAAGTTTGCAGGACAAGCAAAAAACAGTCGGTGGCATAAAGTATAATATAATGAATGCAACTACTGTAAAGTTCCTGTGGGAGCATTGAAAGAGACGGTAAACCACTGCTTCCCTTTAGCACAATTTGGTACATATAAGCGCTACCAACTGTTGAGTGCATTGTACCATGCATGGGTGAGGCATGCAACCTCCTCAAAATAAAAGGATTGAGGATGCAGTGGCTAAATGTTTTGCCGCGATGGCATTAGAGTGCATGCTTGAAGAAAAATCCGTCTCTGTCAAAATTAGAAAGAAATTGGCACTTTTGTGCTCTTTTATTTCAGGAGGAACTGTGTAATCCAGATTGGTGCTGAGTTAGTTTAGTTAATTCAGGTTGATCACAACTTCGAACCCTATGGGTACCTGAAGGATGGATTGTTGGGTGAATTGGTACGACCTTATAAAAAAAAATGTGGGCAGCTTGCACTAAGTGGCGCAAGGCTGAATAGCAGCAGAGCTGGTGGTTTCCTAGCTAGTCTTGGCTTGGGTAAGTGATGGCTAGGTTATGCTGAGTTTTAGCTAGGTTTTGCTCGTTTATGCCATGCTACTGCTAGATTTTGCTTTCTTTGATTTCTATATTTTGCTAAAGCTCACTTGAACTTACTTAGGCTCAATTAGCATAATTGTGCCACATGTATCTTAGGTTGGGCTTGGCTCAATCATACACAACTCAGTTGTCTTAACACTAAGCTTAATTGGGCTAGTAATTAGGATCATCTTGAAGTTGGCTTCACTAACCTAATCGGGATTCGACTTAGATTGTTTTGGCTGAATTAGTCTTAATTATGCTCTACTTAATTATGAGATACCATGGTCAACTATGCTTAATTTTGGTTATACCATGGTCCTTCAATACTTTTTACCATGGTTATACTTACTCTTGCTCAAGGCTCATGTAAAGTCCCTAGATTTTTTTTTTCTCCTTAAGTAGCGACAACCATTGAAGCACCACCGATGAATCTCATTGGGTTACGCTCGTTTTTGGTAGCCATGTTCCCAACGCTTTTCCAGTGCCTGGTGAAAGAGCGATGGTTGCGTCCCCCACTCACTAATGACGGGGGATATAGCTGGAGGAGAAATGCACGTCGCGTTCGCATATTGTCCGCTGAAAGGTGCGTGGCTAATGCACTTAAACGTACGTGGCTTTGTAAATCTTCCAAGTTGGGAAGAACATGGCAGCAGACGCCGGCTGCACGTGAGAGAGGGTCAGGAGAGGAGGTAGTTGTCGCTACTTAGGTAGAGTGTACTAGAATATTTTGAGTGGCGCGACCGGCCGTCGTGGAGAGGGCCGCCGCGCGCGGAAAGTTGGCGGTGGCGCTGTAGTCAACCGCACTTGAACTTCGCCTCTCGCGCTTGCTTGGAGCCTGTCGCGCAGAGCGTTGTCGACACGCACAGAAATATGGCTCATGCTCGTGTAGTGTACTGTCTTTGCTTCCGTTCGAAAACATACACGGTAAATTTCTAAATGAATGCATAGGGGTGAGTAAAATGCACTTTTATTCCCCCGCCGACATTGGTACGCGCGATCATGTAGCTAGAGGCTCCTGTGCGCGACGTCACGTCAATTTTTACATAAAAAACGAGTTACGTGCAGTTATAATTGCCTTTCTCTGCAACGCGTGCCGTGACCGCTTGCGTAGCTTTCGTTCGCGTCGTCAGCGCAGCTCAGTTGCCGAAGTGATTTATAGTAATGCCACAGCGGTATTTCCAAGTGCACTTCCCATTCAAGTATCCAGTAATGAATAATCCTTTCACACGCGCTGCAAACACTGCAGGTAAACTTTGTGCACTGCTACCCAGTCTCAAAGCTGTAATGCACCACAGATGCAAATGCGCAGGAAACAGAGCGACATATTTTATTTACAAATATATTTTTGGGAGATGAAAGAAGTCTGTACAGAAGAATGCTCTCAGCGTTTGCTGCAGCAGATTTTTCATACTGGCAACGACAGAGCTATTGCTTTCCCCTTGACACAAGCGTCTTAATTGGTCTGCTGTTCGAAGCTTTGAGTTTGTGCACATTGCTCTATGTAGTTTTTAGCATTCGTCGCTTGAATTTCTTGTTTTCAAAGGCCTGCGGAGGATCTTGTATAGCAATTGCTCCGCAAAAAGGAGAATTCAATCATTTATTCAAATACCTGAGAAAATGCGACTCACTCCTTCGTTATGCTTATTTTAAAATGATACATTTGGTCCTGGAGGCACAATTTCTATGTAGATTTAAAGTATCTGTACTGTACGACATTTAATAAAATATCGATGCACATTCCAATCACTTGTCCGCCGCGATGGAGCAGAGGTTATGGTCCTCAGCTGCTGACCCGAAGGTCACGGGTTCGATCCGCGGAGGTCACATTTCGATGAAGGCGAATTGGTAGAAGCCCATGTACTGTGCGATGTCAGTGCACATTAAAGAAGACAAGGGGCTCGTATTTTCCGGAGCCCTCCACTACGGCGTCTCTCATAATCATATCGTGGTTTTGGGACGTTAAACCCCAGATATTATTATCATTTAGCGATCTCCCTGAGCAGTTGAGGCTGAAGAGGGCTCTTTTCCTTGAGCACATTTGTGAATTCATATGCAGGCACAAACGACGCATACCCCGTTCCACAACGCAGAGGAATGCTTGCAGCTCGTTGCAAGAGCGTCGCTTCTCATGCGATGGTTCAACGACACCTATCAATCAGCTTTTCTAACGCACACACCTCGCACTCAACGCTACCTGGACTTGGCAATAAAAAATAGCACGGCTCTTTCATGATTTCATTTGTGCAGGAGTCAAGTGCACATAAAAAAATTGGAAACTCGTGCGGTGTCATTAACTTGGACAGAAGTGCTATTATTAGTGTCGAAGGTCCGCCAACGCAGTGAGCAGCTGCATCGTGCTCTGAGTCTTCTACCTCAGTTCTTTTAACGTCATCTAGGAAAGTAAAAAGAAAAAAAAGTCAGCTGTACGATGGCGCTATTCTTTCCGCGGGTGTTTCCTTTTACCTCGGTGTTGGTGTCTTAATTCGCACTCATGTACAAAAGCAAGTTTGGCGTTCCTCTAGGTATTCGCACTTCGGCCGCCTTCACGATTAGTACACTATATATCTCTTAAGACAAAACGGGGCCCGAAATGTAGCTAGCATACTGCGCAGTCCACGTCCAGTGGCTTGTTCAACCTCCGCAGGTCTCTCCACTGAAGCATTCGTGGCTCTTCATCTGCAGGGTCATTGAAAAGAGCCAATTTAAAAACCCGAGCCAGTGTTCATAAAAATGCGTTACGATAAAAATGTTCTTAAGGGAATATTTGCCAATCTTGCTGCTCGACATATCATTGCGATGCCGTCCCGCAATGGCAAAAAGCAATTGCGAAAGGGAAGCTTTCCGCATCTGTTCAGTCCACGCGCAATAAGTCTTGCATCCTGGTACGTAGTAATTATGCAGGCGTTGCTTCGGAGGCATAGCAGGAGCTGCGCAGATCAGGATAGATTTTTTCAACGCGAATAATCACCAGGCACAAACCATGACAACCGCGGAGCAGCGGGCGCTCTTCAAGTGCCGGCGATGACAGCGCCGCCGCAATTTTCCGCGCGAGAGGGGTCAGCGGCTAACAATAGAACCGGTCTCCGTTCGCGCCACTCAAAAGTTCTAGTACACTCTAACTTAGGTAAAAGGGTAAAATCTAGGGACTTAAGACTCATTTAAGCTTAACTTGGCTTAACATGGCAAAAGCAAGCTGGGCTATGCCTAACTAGGATCACCTTAAACTTAATTAAGCTTGACTTAATTAGATATAAATCTTCTCTAGGCTTAGTAAGGTTTGGCTATACTTGGCTTAACTAGGCTCAACATAGCAAAGGCAAGCTGGGCCGAGTTTCTGTTCACGCCATGTAACATAACGAAAAGCTTAAACAGCTCCGCTGTTAAAGAAAGCGCTACAAACAAGGACACAAGAGAGCTGAAGGTGGCAACACAAGCACTCACTGACAACTAAAATTTTATCGAAAAATCCTGGACTCAAAAACTACTAGGTGACCACACGTTTAGAAACCAGAACTAGCCACAATGAGGCAGTCATTTAAACCTTTGTAGGTTCGCCTATATTTTTGACATGATTTTATAAAAACCAGCTGTGGTATATACAGGGTTTGTCCGTAAAGTAGTAAGACTGATTTTTTCCCACCAAAATGTTGTAAAGGAGGGGGGATGTTTCTGCGCGGGTTGGGTGGTGTGGTGTCTTAGCTATACCAGCGCTACCAGCGCACTGGTCGCCAGTGTTCTCCAAGCCTTCATGGAGTGTAGGTCGAGTTTGAGGCGAACCCCTTTCAAGGTGCCTTGTCATCTCCACAATGAACCGTTTGTTAGAGCGACGTTACACAGTGAAGTTTTGCTTGAAGCTGGGCAAAACTGCGTGTGAGACCCATGACATGAAGACCGCTTATGAGAGAGACACTGTGGGTCGATCAAGTGTTTTTGAGTGGGACAAATTGTTTCAGGACAGAAGAGAGCAAGTTGAAGATGAGCAACGGCCAGGATGCCCTTCAACTGCTAAAAGTGACGAAAATTTTGTGAAAGTTCGAAATCTCTTGAACTCTGACGAGTGTGCGCGGTGATATCAAAACAATTAAACTTGTCAAAAACAATTGTGCGTGACATTGTGGCCGAAAACTTGGGATTGCGAACAGTTTGTGCAAAATCGCTGGATCATGGCTTCATCACGACAATGCGCCGAGCCACTCTGCCTTTGCTGACACGGACTTCCTGACCAAAACACAGCATCACACAGCTTACCCAGCCACCCTAGAGTCCTTATGTCGCTCGTTCAGACTTCTTCCTCTTCCCTCGATTGAAAAGGGCCATGGGTCCAGGCCATTCAAGAGGACGTAACGAGGGAGCTGAAGAACATTCCACTTTCTGCATTCCTAGGAGCCTTCAGCGATTGGCAGAGTCGTTGGAAACGCTGTGTTGATGCAGAAGGGCCATATTTTGAAAACTATTGAGTTGGTGTGTCACAGTTGTGAATAAATATTTTTTTTTTAATTCAGACCTACTACTTTCTGAACAGACCCTGTACATATTAACCACAAAGAAATAGTATAAAACAAATTTCATCAAAATCAAGCCAGTACTTTGTTGGAAAAAATTGGGACACATATGTCCCACTGACTCATAAAGGTACCATCGTACGATCGCTTCACTGAATATTCGGGATGAAATGGCTGTAACATAATACAATTGTAAGTATCGGGAAAATTCACTTTCTACTTGGCCAATCCCCTCCATGGGTATGAGCCATATCTGGAGGAAAACAACAAGTGGCGCAAAAGAGCACTTCTGATGTTGTGCAGAGGAACATTGTGCGCACCTCATTTCCAGCAGCGGAACAGCATCTGCGCATTTGCCTTGGAAGCCTTCATAGGGTTGTCGTCTGTTCTGTAAAGCTTGCTTCACCACACACAACTACCATTCTTTGTCAATTTTCTGTACCTTCTTTTGCTGTCGAAATGGTTCAGTACTGATGTGCATGAATATTTGCCCATTTTTTCTAAAGGTATATGATATCAAGAAAATTATTCCCATGCACCGTTATCCAGAATTAGGCTTAGTGAAGAGTGTGGTAATTTCGCAGAAGACTGTTTCGATGCATTTATCAATCAAGTTACTACACAAATCTACATAAACGCATGATGACTAGGAGCTGAAATCGCCTCTCTAGAAAACCAGAAAAAGAGAAGACTAAGTAAATTTTCGTGCGAACTTGTGATTGTTCGGCCAGGTTCTTTTGGGCGCGAAGCAAGGCCGGGCCCACGCTTCGCGATGGAGATCGCCGCCGTCTTCGTGACGTTGCCTCGGAAGAAGACGCCTTCGCCTGCTGGACGTTTTAAAACAAGCTTTATGTACAGAGCTATGTACAGGAATATGACAAAAAGTAAAAGGGAAAACGACCCTCAGTGGGGCCGTAAGCTGCAGTGCCGGTGTCTAGCCGGCAAGCTTTCCAGTAGCAAAAAGACGTCGCGGTGTCTTGGGCCGCTCCTTTTATCCCCTGTATCCCCCCTCCTCCATCAGTCTGCGTTGCCTGCGGTCATCGGCACCGGCCAGGATCTGGCAGGTAGCGGAAGGAGCAAAAGGGTTGGGCAGGTAATCCCAAGCAAGGCGCAGAGGGGTGAGTCACGTCCGACGCACCCGCATAGCTTGGGGCCTATCTCCTGTCGTGTAGCTCGCTCAAGCTCAGGAATTTGGCCGTTGGCAGGAGGGGGGGGGGGGGGGTCTCGCAGAGCACGACCTTACAGACTATTTGAATAACAGTTTTTTTTTTTTAAAATCTAAATGGGCCGAAAATTCAGAAGCTTCCGTAAAAAATGGAACAAATTTCAAAGACATTGTGGCACTACCGCGACCTTCCGAAACCACGGTTCAGTAATTTTTCTCTAGCTTAGGTAAGATAGCAGCCGCTTAGCACTGACTAGACTTAGGTGAGATAGCAGCCACTTAGCGCTGCGCTAATGGTGACAGCTGATGTGGGAGAAAAGTTTTACAGCGAAAGCTGTTATCAGATCACAACGGCAGTGGCAGTGGGGTAGTTGTCCGCCGCCGCCGGTGTCCGTAACCGCTAGCGCGCGAAATAAGAAAAAATATTCTAGAAACACCGGCCTCTCTTACTGACTATCATCATCAGCCAAGCATTAGCACCTCTCACAATTGGTAAGGTTCCGTGCCCTCAGCCTCGCTTTTCAAGATGAAGCAATGGCATCAACCTGGGTAACAGATACCACTGGTGGTGGCTGTTATTCTTTGCTGCCCCCCCACCACCTATCAGCCACTCTGTGCTCTCGGCCATGGCTCTGGTGAGTGTGATGGTGTTGGAGGCCCTTATATATTAAAGCAAAAGCTGTTGTGAGATCACAACAAGAGCCGATTTTGGTGCCGTACTTCTCCGCCGCCGCCAACACTGGTGTCCATATAACCACTATTGCGAGAAATAATAAAAAAATGTAATCAGGAAAAAAAAATGAAGGAATGGCTGGGATTTGAACCCTGACCCTCTGCCTGACAGTCGAGTATTCCACCACAGAGCCCCGCTGGTGCTTGAAACTCCTTTGCAAAAACACCCTATACAGGTGTCATGTTGGGCAACGAATCGTGTTAACATGTGTAATGTGTCGTCGTAGAAGAGTAAAATTACAACCAGGCGTCACACAATGCAAATTGCGCTACGAGTAGGTCGTTGAATGCTTCCAATTCATTATAAAAGGCTCAGCCATAATTCTTCATCATCATCAGCCTCAGCACAAACAAAGTCTTATACATGAGTAGCGGGTACCTCGCTTATCCGCAGAATGACGAATAATGGCATGTGGGTGCTTCCCTACTACATGAAAGTTACGTAGGTTTATGGCGTAGTGGGTACCTTGCATGTGAACTTGTATTAGTTGCCCCAATCAAGTGTGCAACGGGCTGGGGAAAGGACGCTCTTCCAGCTTTTGCTGTGACGGTGCTGCGTGTTTTGCGCAGGCCTGGCGATTTTTCTGTGGAACAAAAAGTGGGAAGTATGTGTCCCGCTGTCGCAAAATGGGTTAAGGTGATTCTCCATATTGTCAATTTCAGCATTTTGCAACATTACCAAAGGCTGTGTGACACACTAAATCACCCCAACACCAGATAGCTGGGGAGTGCAAGTGCATGCACAGCAATTGGAAGATTGTCCCTTCAGCGAAGCCCTGTGGTCCATAAGGCAGTTGTTTAGGCAACGGCCACTTTGCCCTGTGTAGCACTTTCCACAGGAGGTGTAAGGTCCCACATACTTCGTGTCATTGTTGTATGTGCTCTTTTTTTATATTATGGGTACCTGCCGGGGTATGAAAATTTCTTCACTAGATCTGGAACTTAGTAAAATCAGGTTTTAGATTGAATTTTAACTGTATGAAGTCATGGGGCCCATATTGAAGAATTGTTCACAATTTTAAAAATAAGTTTATCAGAGAAACCCACAGTTAACCGACCCCTTCATTGTGTTAATGGGTCGCCTGCCCAATTGCCACAATGTTTATGCAACCCTTGATACCCAAGAAAGAAATACTGGTTAGCTCTTAGATTGCTCTAAAATGAATAACTTTTCTACAACCAGCAGTCTTACTTCTTAGTAGGTGTATGTCTCACACCGTCATGAGTTCAAACACAATCGCAACGTTTCGGCATTCGTACCATGGTCGATCCATATGGAGAAAGGAATAAACTAGGAGAGAGAACTGCATCGCACAACCAGCCTTGGCAAGTGAAACTTTCTACGAAGCCTTTTCCTTCACTTCTTTCTTAACGTATTACCCAAGGATGTTTGTTTCACTGCACTGTCATAGCTTTGTCCACGCGCTCTCTGACATGGCGATCACGTGTTGGGCTGATACATTCTAGTTTCAACCCTGTTTTGCTATGCTCTCTCTTACCTTTTCCTTTCTGCCCATTGCTCAGCCAGTGTGGGTGCCAAAATGTTGCAGTATTCTGCTATGATGCTTAGAAAGGCAGATCTGCTTAGAGTGACCTAGAATAGTGTTTGCTATACATTTTTCTATGTAATAGTACATGCCAGTTTTGCTCCCATGTGACCACGTTCCTAGTCATCACATGTATATGTTGCATGTAGAGCACAAAGACATACAGATAGAGGGAGAACACTGTATGCACTGTTCTTCCTCTGTTCACGTTTTTATGCATTTTTCAGAGGTTGTGCAAATATCCGAAACTTCGAATATTCAATTAGAATAGTTCCGCGTTCAATTCGATTCACAAGGCATTTTACTATTTTAATATTCGAACTTCACAGGAAGTATTGAAATCAGCACAAAGAATTGCATACCTGTGCTAAATTTTGTAAAATTTCGTGCACAAACAGACAAATTAGTTTTATTTGCCCCATTACCCCCCCCCCCCCCCCAGCATTTTTGCAGATGTCATGCAGTCCATATTCATGTGTAGTGGCCAGAGCATGGCGTACAAATAAGGAAATCCAGCATTATTCTGGGTTTCCTTATGAAGCACCTGCAATGAATATTGTTCCTATCAATTGTCATATTGCTCCTTCCAATTGAGAAAGCATGCTTTGAGTATTATACTATGACAAGATTCACATATCAGCACTAGTGAGCCAGTGAGCAGCTGTTTTTGTTGTATGGAGGAATGGCGACATGCACAATTTTGTCGCTGCACCCCGAACATATAAAGCAGCTATCCATCCTTCATGACACAATTAAACAAGTGCATAAATTTGCTGTACAACAAACTTACTTTTTCATGTCTAGCTAGTGAAAAAAACAATTTTTTTTGCAAAAGTCAGTAGTACTATTTGTATTATAAAATATTTAAAAAATATTCGCTTTGTTCTGCACTTGGTTTTCATTATTTGAATTCGATTCACACTTGAAATATTGATATTCACACACCCCTACTTCTTTTTTTTCATGCATGAAGCATTCTGCTTAGACGGAGCAATATAAATTGCTAAAGTTCAGTCTAGATGGAACAAGTTGCTGTGTGTAGCGTTTTTTCTAGACAGAACAATAATAATTGCTGAAGAGCCATCCTAATCTAATGTAAATGTCTGCCATTCCATCTGGCATTCTCGCTTGTGATAAATTTACGTGCAAAGCATCATGGCTTGTTTGGTTTCTGTAGTGTGCTGCCAATTAGTGGGGCTTGTGATTATGAGGGCTGGGCTGGCTGAGGTTCGGCTGTCACTTAAAACTTTTTCTTCAAGGATTATCACAATAGATTTGTAAATCCTGGGACAGGGCAAGGAATGGCGCGTATGATTTCGTTAGGACTGAACGATAAGAACAATTGCTGAGTGAAAAGAGTTCATGCATAATAATACAAAAAGGGCAAGATTTTTAAGTTATAATTACCAGCAACTAATCTAGCTTTCGACAATGCTTACTTGAGGGAGGGAGGGGAGGCACAATGGGGTGGAACAAACTCTCTTGGTATATTCAGTAAATCGTTCAGCCGGACTTTTTTTTTCTGATCCTGGCAGGCCTATGCAATCAAGCTTTTGTTAACTCAGACATTACTTTGGGCACTGCAATGTTCGACACAAAGGTGCAAAATCAGTGCTAGAGTAGCCTAGAATACAGCATCTTCTAGAACATTCTAGCTGTGGTTGTGTAAAACCAAAATGGAACAATGGGATCTAGGCTGGCTTGGCTCAGATTGCTGGGAGTGCTGCAAAATCCACAAGCTCATGCCGCTCCCCTTTCTAAGGTTTTTTTTCATTGAGTGGTGCTCAAAAAGTTGCACATAGTGCCATTGCTGAAAGCCGGAGGCACAGTGGAGGCGCAGATTTATCACATTTGAGGAAAATGTAGCCGGGTTTGTGTGTTGGTGCAAATGTTGCAGCAGTAACATGGCCTTACTATGTTTTGTGTATCCAAACAAAGTACATCATTGGCAAGGTTTCCAATATTTGCAGCGTGAACCAAACAGCAATAGGCTGTGCACGTCTACATTTTGTTAACCGACGTTTTTCTATGCCATGCACGCCATAAATATGAATAAACATTCCACCGCATTTTATTACTTACTTAGTACCTAGAGCAGTGGTTCTCAAATTATGGTCCGCGAGGTCATTTTTGGGGTTCTGCAAAACCCATGCCTGAAAAAAAAAAAAACATTTTTTTTGAAGGCACACTATGTGCCATGACAGCGACCCCTTCTGATTTTTAGTATTCTTTATAAGATATTTGCATTGCGGCAGAGCTGACCTATATTCCTCCTCCATGACATGGCTGTAAAAGTTTTCGTTGCAGTTTTCTACGACATAGGCATGCGAGCATGCTTTTTCCAGGCTTGCATATTTGACAAGCAAATATAGCTAGAAACAGGTTGAATGTGGCTGCAGACCACACAACTTATTGACAAGCTCTTCAGATTGAATACGTGATACTTTTGTTTCACGATTCTTTGCCAGGTAGAAATAAAAGGTACCTTATTCACGCTTCATGTTGCGTTAGTTTATGGCACTTTGCTCCTTCCCCTCCCACTTTCTCTCACTGCAAGGGGTCCCCCATCAGTTCCCACCGGTATATAAAGGGTCCCTGAAACATCCATGGCTGAGAACCACTGACCTAGAGCACTAAAAAGGCATTAATCACTGTGAGTGGGTAAACAGTATGAAACTTGTATGGCAACTTCTTTTCAAGCTATATTTCAAACAAGACATAGAAACGTTTGACTTGCTGTTAAAAAACTCCTTTTCCCCTGAAAAAAAAAAAAAAAAGACTAATTTAACTCGCAGTCTAGTATGCCAGAATGTCTATTACTTGTAAAATTTATAGCAGCTAATCTGTTGTTTTCAAAACAGAAACTATGCACCTAGCTACACTGTCCTTCAAATGTTCACTGTCTTTTATTTAATTGTGCCTCGATTTAATTGTCTGACACTGTTTGATACAGGATTGCTGGTGACTCCATTGTCTAGGCTGACTTGGCATGTGCCTCATTTATGTGCCCTAGAAACTATCAAGAACTTGAAATCTGCAATTGCAGCTCGGGCCCCTTTAATGCATGGTACTAGAGACGTAAGTGTCTGATTCGCTAATGGGCAGAGGCGATCCAACTGGCTTCAACCAGGGGGAAGTCAAGCCGGACTAACTGTTCATTGAGTGAACTAAGCTCAACAAATCTGTCACTGCTGTGATCAGAATTTGGAAGTTTCTTAACGCAAAGTTAATTCCCTTCAAAAGTATACCGCATGTCTTGAACAAAATGCAGCCAATAGTTAGGACTGCTAAGGCATGCAGCCAAGGGGGAGTGAATGTACACTTGCTTTCCCCCCTCCTTTTACTGATGCGTCTGCATGGTACTGTAAGCAGCCCTAGACTAGTCAGAGGTATAAATGTACCCATTCTCAGTTTATAGAGTTTGCCACTGTTGAGTCAGCAAACTTTTGTCGTGTTTGTAACACCTGGAATCTCCAGCTTATGTTGACTACATCAAAACACTCCCATCATCACACTGCCGGCATTTTGGGCCACCCTTCTAAGATCAATAGCCAAAGGACTTATGCTCCAATGATGATGCATGCCTTTTTTTTTTAAATGCGAAGCATTTCTTAGCGAACCAAGGGCACTTTCAACGTTTCTGTCTATCTATCTTATGTAGCTGCTTACGTCTGGGTGCTCTCGTGGTTGCCTTCTTAAAGGTGCCCTGCAGCGTCTTTTTAGCGCTGTAGTGTATGAAGTGCTGAATACTGAGATGAACGCAAAAAGAATTATCAAAATTGGTGCACGGTAACGTAAGTTATTAGTCTTTAAACTTCTAAACCCTAGCAGATGACGAGAAAAAAACGTTCCCTTTTGCATTTCACTCTCCCACTGACATCAAAGGCTCGTTCCAATCACCGCGCATCTCTTACAGAGACATGCCTTGTGGTGGCCGTTGTGCAGCGCGCCTAGCGTCGTTTTGCAATTGTTTTCAAGATTTCATATTTAAAAACAAATTCTTTTGTATCTGAGAAAGTGTAAAGAGTACTTTCTTCATTTTTGGCGCACAATAGTGCGGCCTAGCTGGGACCATATGAATATTACACGCGACTTGTCGCGTCAAACCAACCAAAACGACCGGCCAGTGTTGTCACTCTCACATGATGAAACGTCACTTCTGATCACAAAAATGGCCATTGCGTGTCACTCTAGTCCGAAACCAATGTGGTTTCTCCATTTTTTTCGCGTTGCCATTTGCGCAACGATATCAGTGCATTCCATAGTTCCAGCGGAAGCGATGAAAACGACATGCTTAATTTGTGTCGCATGGCTCCTTTAACTTGGTATTGGTCAAATTGGCATAGAAGGGCAAGAGGGTATGACGAACATGACTGTCTGATCGTGACGTGAATAACGAGAAAATCCTGTCGTATACGTCGCGAAACCCTTTCCTTCAGTCACCTGTGGCACATACCCGTATCCCACAGGCTGGGGTATGCAGGTATACGCCACAGATGATTCGCAGTTTATATCTACACAGGAACAGACATTGGTAATATAAACGCAAGAGTGTTAAGAAAATCTAGCATCAGCAGTGTTTACTCGACAAATGCAAAAAATAAAAATCAGGATCCCAGCAGGAATCGAACCCAGGCATTCTGCGTAGGAGTCATGTATTCTACCACGGAGCCACGCCAGGTCTTGAAACTGTTTTCTAAAAAGATCCTATGCGGGGGGAGCGTGTGGTGGGGGGGGCTAGTTGGTAAGGCATGGAAAACGTAAAACTAAGCCTACAAACAAGACACAGGATGAAAGAAGTGGACGGGACCAGTGCAGTCACGTCTGCTGGCACTGGTTCCATCCACTTCTTTCATCCTGTGTCTTGTTTCTAGGCGAAGTTTTATGTTTTCCATATCCTATGCAGGCGTCATGTCCTGTGCAACATCAATTGTGGTTGCAGTACTGGCTATCTAATTTTATAACAGGGTAATAAACATTACATATGTACTCCTGTGATAGAGGCATCATGTTAGGTTAGCATCAATTGCGGTTCCAGTGTTGGCTCTGCTTTTGTAATAATCATTACATATGTACTCTGATCACTCAGCATGTACTTCTTTTCAATTAAACTGATGTCTATGCTCTAATGTGAGTACTGACATTAAGTTGGACCATAGTTACCCTTTAAACGCCAGTGTAGTCGACATACCTGGTAAGCCCATGATGTGCAGGCAACTGCTACATTTGCAAAAACACGTCGATCCAACTCATAACGCTTGGCTCAAAGCCAAAAAATGCCGCATAGACAGCTGCTGGCCGACTGCTTCGCATGAAACTGATTCCCGCAATGCGTGGGATTTGCAGTTTGTTTTATATATATAAGCTTTGTCGCAAAAGCTGCGTTAAAAATTTCAGTTCAACTAACATTGGTGAAATGTTAAGCTTCCAAGCACTATGTGGACTCTTTCCTGTTCAGTAGACTCTACATAGCGCTGCTGACGCGACTTTTCCCCGAAATGTTGTGTAAAGGCACCCACAGACATCATTTGCTCAAGTAAATGGGCAGAAACCAAAACACTGATGTAAAGAGAACCATCATCTTTCTGGAAAACATGCTTCTTGGCAAATGCCTTTTTTACATTTTTTTTTTCTAGCTACTGATGTGCCCTCTGTTGCTTAGACTTTTAGGCTTTATTAAGGCATCAGTACAGTATATTGGCTGACACTAAAATTTTTGCATGTATACAGGAGTTGTAGTATGTGACTAGGTTGCAAAAACTTAATGACAAACAGACTGGAGTGTGCTTATTCAGTAGTGTTCAGTGTCATGTTAATAAATGCATAATTACTGATAATAATGGACCAGATGACTACATTATCAAGTAAGGCAGCTGCCGCGGCCACTCACAAATCCGTTAGTGGGCATTCAAAGTCAATAGCAGTGAAGACTTATGCGTTTGCTCTCATTGTCAATGAGCATACACTGGTCTCACTCACTATTGGGTTAATAATTGTGCATCATGTGTGCATAAGAGCACTGAACTAGGCTAGTTAATGCATGGCAAAGCTGAACAAACAATGCAATGAAGGGACTTCATGAAGACGACAGTGCTGTCTGGAGTTTTCATCACGTCCTGCTCTTGCACTGTGCTGTTTGTTCTGCTTTGTTGGCATGAGCATGCAGGATCCCATTATATATACTAATCCAGCAAAAGACTGCCGTGTGTATACCCCATAGACTTAAAGCCAGGTGTTTGTCTAGGATTCTGGATTATTTTTGGGCCATGTTACCAAATCGAAGATAAGATGTTACGGGGTGATACAAGAAGACCTCTCTATTGCTCTCTGCAGTATTCTAAAAAAAAAAAAATGAGGAAGTGTTTGGGGCACAACTTAGGGCCATAAAATAAACAAGTTCAAGAAAAGATTACTAGGGAGATCCCATTCCATTTTGCGATTAAACTGAAAACTTATGAAGGTCTGGCAGATCAGAGATGTCACAGGAAAAACTAACATAAACAGTGCATAGATTTTGTTGAATTTCCTATTTTCTTTCAGCAGAAAGAAGACTACAAGCTCCATACCACACAGTGCATGAGCTTATTAAACCAGAATTCAGAGCCATCTTAGCTTTCAAAACTTAAGAGCAACGTTTATTGGTGAGTGCCCAAATCCAGAATGCCAAGATGGCTGTGTGTCCTGGTTGACACTGTCTCAAGGTGTGTGGCATGAAGCTCGTGCTCTTCTTTCTGCAAAAACAACTTCAACGTCTTTTAAAGAAACCGTAGAAAATGCAACCAATTTAGCATTTTGACGGCTTCAGGAAAGACATATTTGGCTGGCACATGGTGCTGAAGTGAAAAAGCATCAACTCAGACAATAAAGTACCGTTTATTGGAAAACTTCATGTATAACGACCACACATGTATCTGCATTTCATGTAGTTGTCAATACTCTTAGTGAATATGTTATGCATTTGCATGATTCTAATCTGATAATGTGGTATACTTCCTATTTACAGCTCTGTACAAAAGAATGCACTTCATTTTGAACACTCACAACAACATAAAATCATGAGAGTGACATATAACATAGACGGGAGGGAAAAAACCTAACAATGGTAAACTAAAATGGCAGTGGTGTACTCTGTGTAAAATTAAAACTTTGGCAATTTTGAATTTAGACATTTTGCTCTAAATACCCTTTGGCAATATACGTCGTTATGAAATAAAAACAATTTGGGTTCAAAAAAACAGGAACCACTTGTATATATAATTTAAAAATTCTTGTATGTGTATAACAAATACTCGGGCCTTAAATAAAAACAAAAATGGCTCATTCAGTAACAAGAGATGAACTGACCAGGGAGCAACACTACTTCATGCTACAATGAAAAATAAACGACTGCATAGCATACCCACATGCTGCATCGCTCGCCCATTAGACTGGTTGCATCTGGCCAATGCAGCACCCACTGCTGCACCCGTTGTTGAAGTGACAGAACTAAGCCCCACAATGCCATTCTCACTGCAATGGTTGCTCCTTAATCAAGATAACCAAGGCCACTGTCACAAAGTGATGCTGGTATATTAACAGTTTTTATAACTTATGTTGAAGATGTTCTCTGTACAAGATGATTAATGTTAAGGACTGTCGCTGTCTTACAGGAAAGATAAGATTCATAAATTTTTTTTTATCATGAAATAGAACAGCGCTAGGCCAATATTTACACCTTGGAGGCATTGTAGTTTCTTGGAAGTCATCTAGCAAAAAGCAGCATAAACTTCTCTGTAAAGAGGTACAGCTAAGTGCTATTCACCGAGCTGAGTTCCTTGGAAGAGCACATCATGTCAAGTACGGTTTTGCATTGCTGTGTTTCAATGCTTGCAGAGTGAAATCTTGGAGGACTCTGAGCCTGTACTTTGAATTACAGTTGTTTGGCTCATGGGAACTGCACAATCCGCTCAGATGTACCTGTGAAGTTGCATGACTTATCATGCAACAAAGCTTGCATTCTTCTGCCATCATTGCTTAATGTGCATCATTAACATCATTGAGAGATCACCCTGCCTTGAATGCTTTTCATGACAAGTGCTTCGCAAATGTGCAATCTGGCAGATAAATGCATGCACATGCACATACACACACTAATACACTACTAGGCAAGACAACAGCTGCAACAATAGCACAAATAACAAAACTGAGCCACTGCAGACACTTGTAAAGAGTTGCTTAAGAACTGAAGGCAACGCCAATCTTCGCAGCAAACGTCGTAAGGAAAGCATGATGAGCATAAAAAGATGCAGAGGTTAAGGATGCACTCTTTCAAAGTGTCAGCCTTTCTCATGTGACTGGAACGTCACTTAATGATGGCGGCATATACACGAGAGAGCCAAGCAATACATCCGTAACTTGCTGATGAACTCTCTAGCAGCAGACAATATGACAAATAGTAACAGCTGCAAGTGACGCTTTAAAATGTATCCAGAGAATTGCACTTGGCATTCATGCTTGTTAAACACTTGAGATGTGAAATATTAATTCGACATGAACATTTATAAATTATGGTAGTCTGATGCCCATATGTTAGATGTATCAAGTAATGTCAAACTCTGTGTTTAACAAGCTTGAGTGCCAAGTTACCACCAAAGAAACTGGTAGGCTGCTATTTGAATGCCTTGCCCCTGACTTACTAGCAAGGCTGCTGTTTATGAAATCATGGCATGCTTAAATGAACAGGCAGATGACGACAAGGATGAACAAAAGAAAAAGCAATGCCCTCATCCCTCTCAACATCTGTGAGTCTAAGTGCCAGCATAGAATGCCCTAGAAGACTCCTTGTGTGCCAGCCATGTGCGTTTAAATAAAGACAATAAAGATGGCCTCAGTCAAACACCTTTTGTCACCGTACACTTTGTCATGACAAAAAAGGTTGCAGTTACTACTTTTAATGGCTGTTCATATGGCATACTAAGGAATGATACCAACAACTTCGATTATGTTTGGCAGAACAACAGCACATAATAAGTGAGCTGCACAGTACTGTGCAAATTAAAAACTACTCCTTTGATTGGTGCTTCATATGGTGAAACAAAGTGACCTTGATTGCTCTGGATTGTTACATTTGCACTAATAACGTGCAGCATGATAATGCTTGTTCAGAGAGTAGCCTGCAAAAGGAAGAGTTCTCTTCTGCCTCAGTACAGCTTAATTCTACAATTGGAAGTACCTTGATTCTTCGAGGAGTGAACTTTGTAGGTGAGGAAGAAACTTGGTCTGGTCTAGAAAAGTGAATTGCACCACAAATATTGAGTCATTCTGTGAACCGAGTTAACCAAGAAGCTAGCAGGTAGTGTTGCAAGCTTTAATTTAATTGACCAACAATTTGAACTGCTGGGTGCATGAAAGAACCAAATCAGTCAAAAGATTTTTGTTTAACAGTAAAGTCTGCTAACAGTTTTACACAATGCAAGCTTATTCTTAGGTCCTGAAATTTTTTTTGTCTTTGAGCACATTGGATGCACATCAAAGAATGGTTTGCAATATAAAGCAATGGCATGGATACCAGGAAAGAAGACACAACACACCGTTGGACTATAAACTGAACATTGAATAATCAGTTTGCCTCATAAATATACCATATGAAACAGCACAAAAGAGGCAATGTTCATTCCCTTTGATGTGCCAGCGATCTATTTCACTTGATGGTGCACTGTTGCATGATTGTCCACTATCACATATGGTTAAGGTCTAAAATTTTGAGCATTGGCACCCGTTATTTTTTCTTAAAACTTTGATGTAATGGAACTGATTAAAAAACACATCATTAGTGAGACAAGCAGGATTAAACACTGCCTCTTTTGTATTGTCTGTTCAGCTATGTCATTCAGTTGCTAATCCAGTGGTGTGTTGTGTGCATTTTTTCTCAGTGTGAATGTCGGTAGTTTCTGCTGAAAATCCCCCCCTTTTTTTTTTAATGTTAAATGGTGTTCAACCTAAGTGATTAATGGATGGTCTTCAGTGCCCCAAAGCAACAAAGGTGCAAAGTGCAAGCTCTGGGAATAATTTTGACCACATGGGATTATTTACTGTGCCCTGGAAGCTCACTACACAAGCGCCTTTCATCAGCCTAAAAAAGCAATCAAATTTATTGCAAAGTGGTTTACACCAGTGAAAATGGGTCTTTACCTAATACTAGATGCTGCACATAAAGTGTTTAACTTTAAAAAATTAAGCATTCATATTTCCTTGTTTTTAACAACATTTCATGTTCTTTAGACCAGAAAATGGCTTGTTTCCACTGTTTCCTATACCTGCACAGCTCAACACAGGCACTTGGTTCGTGACAACCTTCACAGTGTGCCAGCTTTAGCTGCATGAAAATACTGATCTCAAGAGTTTGACGTTTGTTAAAGGGGCCCTGCAGCACTTTTCCAAATGACCTCACTCTCGTAGTAGTCTACTGCCTCACGAATCGATTGCCGCAAAAATTTTTGAAGTCCTTCGAGCACAAGCGGAGTTACAGGGATTTGTCGCACACTTTAAGCACTTTCTCACTCCCTTTGTCCTGACAAATGCACTGAAAGCTAACAGGGGGAGATGACAAAGTGGCAAGAAACTACGATAGTACACATCATGACCTTCAGCACTTTCTATACTTTTTTTTTTCTTTAAACGCGTCGGCTCACTTTTAGCATGATCATGAGCACCAGGGTCGTAACTAGAGGGGGGGTTGAGGGGGGTTCTGACACCCCCCGAAATTTTTTAATACTTTAACTTTTCGGGTGATACTAAAGTATTCAGACGCCTTCACATCGACCACCAGTTGCCAAAGTTAGCCGTTCTACACAAAAACACCCCCCGAAATAAATTCCTGGGTACGGCCCTGATGAGCACACTTGTGTGTAATTCTAACAGAGCGTGGCGTGAGTATGTGGCAGCACACCATGGCGGCCGCGGTAACTATGCAGCACACAAATGCTCGAATCAGCCAATGGCCTTGTCTTTCTGCCTATGTCGTAGTCAGGCCACTCTATCACGGATTTGGCGAGAGAAGTATGAGCGACCTCTAGCAGCCGCGTGCAGCGCGATAATATTTGGCTCACATGTTCACGGGAGCTCGACTACAGATCGGCAGCATTTTTCCACTATGTTCGAAACGTATTGCAGGGCCGGAGATGGTAACTGCGCCTACTTAGTTAGCAGCCTAACCTTGTAACATGAGGCAGCAAAAATGTTGGGAATGTTTTCGTGTGCCTTCTGCTTGCCTCGCAGCCATCAGATGCTGGCACCAGCTGTCTCCTGCTCAACTACTACACTAAGCAGACACCCCAAAGCTGAACTATGTGAACCTTTAGGCAAGCTACTGTATTTCTGTCTGCCCTCTGTACAGTGAGTGTGAACGGGGCGCTTGGAGCTGGCTGCATGGTGGCAAAAAGAGCACAGGAAAATAAGCCTTCTCAGATCTGCAGTTAACAAAAAATTTTAAGGATCAGGCTGGGGAAAGGAAAGCAGTGTATAATGCTGCAGGACGACGTCAAAATGTTAAACTTTAAAAGCTCCTCTGTGAGGCCTGAAATACAGATTATAGACTCTACGAAAGCAAGTGTTATGAAAAGTATGTACTATAAGGCTTTGGCTTCAGTATGGCATTACAAACCAACATGGAGACCTCTTCCAAGATGCAATATGGAATTAAATTACAAAAAATGTGGGTCATACATACGAAAACAAAGGCTAGCTTTTGCTAGTAAACTTTCATCAATAACATCACACAGCTGTGATAGTATATGCTTTTTTGCATGGCTAATCTAACAATAGAAACCTTCAGACTTCTGTAGCTGTTTAAACAATCATTCATAATAAAACATTAAACTAACTACACTTCTAGTTGGTAATGAAAAGTCATAGTAAAACTTTTGACCAGAAATGTCCCTCAGTAGTGAGAAAAACAAATATATGTGCAGGCCAATGACTTACTTAACATTATGAAGGGAAATATCAGATTGGCAAATATCTTCCTGTAGAGGTCAGCAGAAGAGCTAAATTATGAAGATACTTTCCATGAAGATAAAGAGATGACAATTTCAAAAGCAAGTACACTTTACCCATCTGCCTGCATTCCTCATTACTTGGTATACTACCTGAACATTTTTTGTTATCCTATTCATATTTAGTAAAAGAATGACATTCAATATTTGTGAACAATCACTAATTTTCAATTATGTAGCAGTTCATAAGATATTAAGTTTTGCTGGACCTGTTACATACACAAGTGGCCTATTTGAGCAGGCTTTCACTCATAGACAGCACTAAGCAAACAGAGAGACAGTAGTATGGATATATGCCCATTCAAATATGTACGACCATTTGCAATATACCAAAGTACCAAGGATGAAGATGAGAAGCAGCACCAGTGCCACAGTTTTTTGTGACACCGAGTTCAACCGGAGTATGCAGAACAATTATCACAATGATAGTAGGTTATGTGCTGCTTTGCTGCGGACGTAAAGGCATCAGCAGCAATATAATGCCTTGGTATATACTGCATGTTCTTTTCCTTGACAAGGACAGCCATGTGGTTAATGTGTCATGATTTTCTTTCCATGAGATGTCACTGTTAGTGCTGCCGACACCTATGCCTGATGTGCTGCTACTTTGTAAATAGCAATACATATAGCATGGGCAGTCAAACTTTTACAATAAATAAATTTCTTTACCTCTCTGCTCCCACTGCCTTTCTTCCTCTGCTGTACAGCAATGATTATTAACCGGCATTCAATCTGATGATCAAAAATAGTAGTTTCTCCATTCCTTGCATTTGATATGATTTAAAATTTTTCACATTAGCAGCCTCTAAAGTAAATTCATCTGCAGTAAAAATCAAGGCCAAAAAATACTAGTGTGCAGCACCTGCATTCCATCTGTCCCAGGCAAGCAGACAAAGAACCTGCAAGCATGTTGTGGGGAGCTGGCCTCATCACTCGGTAGCCAGCAGTACAAACGCCTTTTACACAGGTGAAAACAAGTTGCAAAGGCAAATGCATTGCGCTGCCCAAGAACGCTGAGAAACTGCACAGCAGTAGCTCCTCACATCATGCACACATTTCTGTGATTGACTACACCTGTGTTTGAGACTTAAGTTGTGCGAATTCTCGGCTGGCACACTAGAAGCTTCCCAGTGCACTCCTGTCTGGGCCAAACTAGAAACACTTCTGGTATGGGTTGATGGCAAAAAATGAGGGCAGGGGCACATGGGGTCCCTCCCAGGACTGTGCCTGGTCAGCTGGCCGCAGCGCCGACGTAGGGAACCCATCCTCATCCAACCTTTCTGAAGAGAGTTTGGCTTTTTTCTTAGATGGCCGTTCTCCATTAGCCTTCTCCAGCTTGCGAACCTCCATCTTTTTCTCCCACTCTTCCTCGCCATGGTTCCTGAAGTTAAGGTTCTTGTGCTGATAAAAGACAAGGCTGATGCGGGTGGGGTTCTTGCGGTCGGGCCGTCGGAGCGCAGTGGTAGCGTGGAGCTCATGTTTAGCACACTCAAATAATACCGACCCATGTGTAAGGGCAATGGCCACACCACCAATTTCCGGATCCTGGAACACTGCTTCGTTGTCTGAGTCAACTTCATAGATGCCTTCCTCCTCAGCCTTGGGTATGTCTACCCTAGGGAGGCCCTCATGACTAGCTGGGCGAGGCACAAGCCGTGGAGGGCCAACTGGTTGGCTTCTCTGAGCATCCTCCATGACCGAACGAAATGTCTGCAAGTGCCGCTCAAAGCCATTTGGTGCAGTCTGCGCTGGCATGAAAGTGTTCTTGAAGGGGGGAAGCACACTGGCACGCTCCTGCATGCAACGGCCTTGTGGCGGTGGTGTCGCAAGACCTGCAGGCAGGCGCGTTGGACCTGCAACAGGAGGTGTCTGCATGCCATAGTCTTTTGGCGGTGTGACTGCTGCCGGGAAGCACTGACCACGAGGTGCATAATAGGGGCCTTGGAAGCCTGCACTGTAGTCACGGTCGGAGGCCCACGCTGCTGCGTCCATGTAGGGCGCTTGGGGAAAGGGGGGCACCCTGACTGTGGCTCCTAGCGGCTCCGTAGGGTGGATCAACAGGCATGCCAAAGCTGCCAGTCATATAGTATGGGGACCGCATGTGAAGTGGTGAGTCCATTCGCACAGGGTTCAGTTCAGTCAGCCTCGGTGTGCTTGGCGGCGTCATAGGAGTAACTGGAGGACTGGGATGAGGTGGAAATGTTTCATGAGGTGAAGGTAGGAAGCTGCCACTTCTGGAGAAACCAGGTGCACCGTAACCAGCATTTCGAGTGATGTGCGGAGACACCGCCTGCGGGACATACGATGGTGGAAGCATAACACCCTGGGACGGAGTCTGGGAGATGGGGCTGAATGTGGCGCTTAGAGACTGATGATGGTAAGGTGGCATGGAAGCACTTCTATCCACAAATGGTGAGTAGACAGCGTGGCCTCCACTGGGACGGCCTAATTCGAGGTTCTGCAGGTGGTGGTTGGAAACCGAAGCCAAGTTCTGCAGGTGGTCGATGCTGTGGCCTTCCCCAGGGGGGGCCATCCTGCCCACTGTGTGGCAAGTAGCTTGGATAGTGGTACCTGTCGACCATCCTGTACTTATAGTAGTTCATAGCCAAATGATGATCCTCAGGAGGAGTGTCCGGAATGGTAGTCATCATGGGGCTCTGAGGGATGGTACAAAGACCTGCCATCTTTTGTGTTCCTTGCTGTGAGTAATTTCCCGTAAAGTAAGGGTTCCCATAGGCAAGATCTTGTTGAGGCTGAAGATATGGCTGATTAAATGGACTGGAATCCTTCGTATGATGCGTTCTTTCTGAAGTATGAGGTGACAAGATTTGAGGCATACCTGAGGTTTTGTTTAATACTTGGCCTCCTTTGTCCAGGGTACTCTGAATGCAGGCTTCGCTGGAATTTTCCTTTTTGACCACCACTTTCATGTCATTTTTGCCTGGACAAGGAACATGAGATTCAGCACAAGGAGAATTCGGTTTCTGCAGAGAGAAACTGCCTTCTGGCGCTGATGTATCATACTGGCAAGACATGGGTGGCAAAAATTCATTTTTCACTTTATATCCTGGGGCACATGTACCATAGGACTTGGCTGTAGGAGGCTCACTAGTAGTAGGTTGAAAACTAGACTGCTGCTGAGATCGAAAGGGGCCCATGGGAATCTCAAGCCTGGGGTTACCAAGCTCTGATTCATGCTTCACTTGAGGCACACCTGATTTGTACTTCTCTTCGAAAGGAGATCTGTGGTAGGATGGTGCTTCAAAATTGGGACTGAAGACTGGTGATGGCATCGTCTGTGATGCATAACCTTCATCTGTCTGTGCCTGAAAAGATATGCCGCAGAACTTTTACTTCTACAATGCCATGAATAAACATAGACTGAACACAATAAAATGCAGATTATTTGCATAACTTACTTGCACATTGAAAAAATATTAAAAGGCACCCATACAAAACTACTCAGATGCCCTTCCCTGCATAGGGCTTCTTTGCACAGACTGCTGAAGGATGGCCACTATACTGCTTCCATAAGCAGAAAAAAGTGCGGACTAATGCACACAACACCGAAGAATGAATGTGCCTGATACACAGTAAAGATAAAACCTGCCAAGCATAGTAGAACCTCATTGATACATACATTACTATACATATTTATAATGTTTAACCAGCTCTAATGTTCGGAAACAGTGGTCCCATTAAGTTCCCGTAGGGTCATGCATACTACAATCTCGTTTTTCAGTTTTTCTTTCCAGTTGTCATGTCTAGAAACTAACTGCACAATTGATGTGGCATTATACGTTGGAAGTGCCTACGTGAACTACTGCATGTCGCTACTAAAAAACGGGAATTTCGCAGTAATACTTTGCAGTAAGATGACCACTGTCATTTTGAGACAGACACCAGCTGCCAATGCCAACATAGCTTACAACATCTATAGCAAAGGCAAGCTGGTCGAAGGTACTTGCAGTCACCTCATAATGACATTTGCATACATTGTTGTAACCTTCAATTTACTACCTTGCACAACTATTTCCAAGATACACATATGCACAGACACTGAAAAACAGCTGCAAGTGCTCAAAAAGAGGCTTCTGCCTTGTACGCATTTTCATGGTGATGCATCAATAGAGATAACTGAGCTTTTGTCACTTATTGCAACATAACCACAAGAGATTTACAAACTGACCTCCGCGTTTAAGTTTTGCTGAATTGCATGTGCTGCTTCATCAGGATTCTTCTCTTTTCGTCCACGTTTCTTGCAGGGCCCCAAAGGTACCTTACGTATCCTAGTTGTTGTGTGATATTTAGTGAGCACTTCCAATGATCCTGCTTTTACCTGAGTGAAGAACAGAAGAAACAAGTGTCAGTAAACTATAAAGTTTTCTGTAAATGCAGCTCTAAAAATATGCCTACCAACCGACACTTCATATTTAAATCTGATCAACACCTGACATTACAACAAAAACTTAATATAGAGCTAACCATTTGAATACTGCAAGGCAGTAGTGTCAATTTTAACATTACTCACATTTCAAATCTCTGTGCAGTCAAATTAATGGTAAAGATACATGCTACATCAGTTGAGATAAGTATGGTTTCCTAAAAACTGCCTTTTGAAGACAGCAAAATGGTTACAATTAATGGAGCAAATGGATGCCAAACTTCTTCTTTCATCAATTTCGCACCCAAGCTGTGGTGCAACAATGTCAATGTTATGCCAAGGATTTCTTTGCATTTCCACCCACCAGTGCCATTCTTATGAAAAAAAAAAAGTGTTTTAATATCAACATTTTTAAAATCTCTACGTCCTTTTGAATGCAGAGTCATTATTTACTAGCAAACAAACAAACAGTAGTGAGCAGACGTTTCCAAATCAGTGATGACACAAAAGAGCTAGAACTCTAGGTGGCACTTAACCCATTTTTCTTTGACCCTGTCCTTTCTGGCTTACCACACCTTTGATAACAGTAGGACTTGCCTTTGTAGTTTGCCATATTACAATCTACCAATATACCACAGCTGGGCATGCCATTCCTATTTAGTTGCCTCTTGAATTTCCTCCAATAAAATACAGACAAATATGTCAAGAAACAGAGAAGCTCAAAAGTAAGCTAGCATAGTACATCAGTAAAAAAGGATTTGTTTTTAGGCGAGTTGGTGCTTATATTGCTGCAGTGCAGCAATCTAAGCAATCAAGCATATCTAAGTGCATCACTACAGTTTCATCTAGCTGATTAGCACTGATGGGTGAATAAGGTAGTAGCATCACAGTTGTTTAAGGAAGTAGTCTAGCTTAGTTATGTAAACAAAAATAAGTCGACACAACTAGAAATGCTACTATGGCCACTGAGCATTAGTCACATAGTCACACCATAAGGCAGGTGTGCATTTGTGTACTGAACTACACCGCATGTGTGTGTCTCTTCTTGTCCCCATCTCAAGTAATTTCTGTGCTGAACACTGTAAGAATACTATGTTGCAATGACAAGGCCGAAAGTCTATGATTGCTTTGGTCATTAAGTGGCAACCTTCATGCATAATATTGGCAAACTGATTACAAAGTAGTCAAGAAGACAGAATATTTATTTCAAGAATTACTAGCACAGAATGTGCCTGCTGAACCTGCTGCGGTCAATCTTATATTTTTGTGGGGCTTGCACATTACAGTAAAAAAAACACTGAAAAATCTAACTTCAGGACAACCAAGGCCACGATAATCATGATGTAAAATAAGAAACAAAAAAAAAAATGCTGAAATGACCTTTTTGAGCAGCTTCTCAGAGATAACAATAAAGAGTTTTTTTTTTTTCCATGAGTGCAGTATGTGACACTGAAATAATCACTACAGTCACTACTTCTAAGCATCTCATTTCGTTAGAGAATGGTACGATTTTAATATTGATATATTGCCAGTGTAGAGCTTGAATACTTCTACAAATCTGCTCAAACTGCAACAGCTCATAATAAAAGCAAACAAATCTGGATTACACGATCTCCTTTTGCCACACATCTGGTTCTTTAAATTTTATGATACAGCAAAATATAAGCCGATTTCACAAATCGAATGGCTCACCCTGGCCATTTGTTAACAAAAATTCACCCTAATGACCTGGGAGAAGTCTTTCCTTTTCGTAGAAGTGCTAGAAATGCATAACTGCAATGCACATGCACCTGACCTTGTCTTCACAAGCTAATTGAAAATGTCCATGCATTCACAACAGTCACCCTTGAAACTCTAGCCTTCACATATGTAGTCAAATGCACCAACCTTTTCATAAAATCCATCCTTTTTCCCATATTCATCAGTTGCATCAAGTACATACAATGGAAGCACGTGCAGCTGCTCATCGTCACCCTTCTCAAAACCACGGTGTTTTGTCAGTGTCACCACCTGAAAAAAAAAACATTGAACCAAATTTATGAAGGGTGCTTGTAGTGGGAAATAAAATTTGCCTTGTAGGGATTTACCTAACAGCCATTAAAAAGGCCTCCTCCTCTTATTGCTATCCCCCCCCACTTCCCTTAAGGGAGGCTTGAAGGCTCCCTTTGATATAGTGGAGGCACATGGGCTGCTTCCATATGAGAGGTGAGTATGTCTATGTGTGCATGTGTTGCTGACCACAAGGCAAGGGCCGCACCCCCCTTCCTGAGTTTCGTGTTTCTACTGGTGCACAGGGCCACCTATTCATGGAGAAAACACTCTACCTGCGGTCATGCCAGTGAATGTATTCATCAGTCCTTTCAATTTATGAAAAGTGGAGCTGCTATAAAGCCTAGAAATTTATTCACAAGTTTTCGACAACAGTGGGTAACTCCATCAACTTGCACAATAATGTCTGCCAATAAGCCACTCTATGCAAGCACATAAAACACCTCAACAACCTTGCAAAATATCAAATTCTTGAGGGATACTCACAACAGTACAGCCATTATTCATGTTGTGCAGATCTTTGTGAGAATGGGCACAAAAGTCCACACAGGCTGTGAACTCCAGAAAATGGTCTTCCTGGTTTCAGGCCCAACCTACACGATATACCCTCGGACTCGAACTCAGTCTGAGTACGAAAATTAGAAAAAGGGCAAATGTTGCACTGGAATCAGTTTTCAAACAACAGGTGTGATACTACAACAATAACGAAGTTGAAACATACCTGGTTCTTGTACGATTCTGGTGCAACTCTAGCATACAGAGGAGCCATATCAGTCGCCAATTGCTGCAGCTTCTCTTCAAGCTCCTGTTCCTGCACGTCACAAATAAGAAGGTTATTGTTAGAAGTGGCTGCCCATATTACACTGCTAATACCAAACTGACGAGTGAGTAATGTGCATTGCAGGATGATAAAAATGGCATATGTGCAGACGTCTTCCATGTCAAACCTTTGTCTGACAGATTGTATGTACATGCCATTACACATGCATGAAGTGGGGTAGCAATCTTTTTTTTTTTTCTGGAGGGGGGGGGGGGGGGCGTTCGGGATGGGACAATGTGGCGAATCCTGGGGAGGGATGCTGAAAAGCTGTGCATCATGGGAGGTGCACAAAATAAATCATTGCTGCAATCAAAATTTGAACTTTATCTATGCAAAGTTAATTCCAGATATATTATGTAAATAGAATAAATTGAGCCAATATCTAGGGGTTTTAATGTTACCAACTGAGGAGGGTGACAAGGGCACACCCCACCCCCTGCCTCCTTAACTGATGCCACTGGGTGTAAGAATGGTACAGTGTGTTCAAGAAAAATTAAAAATAATAGTGCAATACTGTAGTTAAAGAGTGCAGTAAAATGCCAGCTGAAAAGTGAAGGTAGAAAGTATGGAGACACAGCCTAACTCCCTTAGGCAGCCAGTTAAATTAGCTACCTAAATGTTCTGTGCCAATGAACACTATTATGCAATTTTCACCAACTGATACAACACTGAAAGAGTCATTGGTATATCACAGGCTTCACTCTGATACAGTAATAAGAAACAGCATAACAGCAGCACATACTCAAAGTTGTCATGAGTTGATTGAAGATATAGTTATACAGGGTGTTTGAAGGAATGCGTTCGAAATTTCTTTAAAACAAGGAAAATACAATATTCACTGACTGCCTTCACAATTACTTTTTCTGCAGGGGCAGGCATCTTAAGATAGCTAAAGACACCATTTACTACAGTAATTACAATTAAACTAATTAACTTTTTTTAATTAGTGAAGACAGGCAGTCTGGTCAAATGGGAGAATCGGCGCACTTCCTGCAAAGTGCTCATTGTCACTTTAAGATTTCGAAAAAGCAGCCTTTAGTAGTTATTGCAGAGTTAAGAAACTCAACCAAATTCATCGGTGAAACTGAAACATGGAAGAGCGCAAGTGCCATATTCTTCCGAGACGTCCAGAATGAGTGAGTGCCGTTATATCAACCATCGACCCACTTCGTTTAGCGGGTGTGCGGGCTGCGCTTTATTTATTTATTTATTTATTTATTTATTTATTTATTTATTTATTTATTTATTTATTTATTTCAATACCTTCAGGGCCCGAAAGCGTTACAGAAGGGAGTGGGTAAAAGCATACACAGTAATGAGAAAAACAAGAGTGAAAAGAAAAAAAGAAAGAAAAAAAGACTGCTAAGAGTAAACATCGCATTCAACAGCAGCCTTAAAAGCAGTGACATCGGTCAATAGGTCAATAGAGGAGGGTAGGTGGTTCTATTTGTTCGAGGTAATGGGAATAAAGGAATCGCGAAAGAATTTGGTGTGTGAAAAAGGAATGTGTGCTTTGTGGGGATGGTCACATCTATATGATATGTAGTGTGGTTTGGAAAGAAGTAGGAGTGTGCGAATAGTGAAATTTAATCTCGAATCGAATTCGAATCGAATACTAGTGCCGAATAGTGGCCAGAAATGTCGAATATCGAATCGAATATCGAATACCAAAAATTTTGTTGAAAATTGAATGAAAGAACAAAGAAATGCAATCTGCTCATGTCCTCGAGCACATAACGCGGTGAGTGACTGCCACCGAAAGACTTCAAATTGTCATGCCGAAGCACAAGCTCGAACTCATGACCTAGAGTCATGCTTTCTCGCCGTGATGTTCCGGTGTTTCTGCAGTTGAAAACATGCGCTCACTGGGAACCTCAGTAGCAGGTATATGGGAAGGCATCGCAAAGCATTTTTGGCGATACCTGGGTAAAGTGCAGCTCTATGCGCTTTTCACTATTTCAAAGGGTTATCCTTTCTTGGGGTCAGGAGCTTATTCAAATGTTTTTAAAGCTCTTGACTATAAGGTCTGAGAGCAGTGCTGATTATTTTTTGACGCTAGCAGTTCGACAGTCTCCCATACTGCTCGCTTGCCATTTTCTGCTGGAGTCATGATGTGCAGGAAATGACATAATCTCATTTTAAAAAAACATGCCCTCACTTTTGAACCAGTATATCGGTGCAAGTTTTAACGGAATGCCTTCTATGACGACTTTAGCGTTAGTTTTAGCCGCCCCACCCTAACCAAGTAGCACCATTGCCCAGTGTCACGCTTTAGATATTCGTCCAGTCAAATTATTCGAAACTTCGAATACTAGGTATTCGAAAGTCGAATATTCGCACACCCCTAGAAAGAAGGTCTTGTTTTAGTTGTGGATTGTGGAAAATTTAATTAAAAAAGGTACAAGACGAGACACTTTCCTGCGTGAACAAAGAATTGGAAGGCCCAAAACTGTTTTCAAAGATGATACACTAGATGTGTGTGCATAGCCTGAGAGGATGAAACGTGCACTACGATTTTTGACGAATTCCAAAGTTTTAGTGTGTTAGTGCCAGGGATACCATACAGCACTTGCATACTTGAGCTTCGGATGAACAAAGGTTTTATATAAAATTAGCTTTAGAGTTGAAGGTACCCTTGAAAAGTGTCTTCGTTGGTAGCCAAGAGTGCGATTGGCATCGTTAGTTACATAGGTGACATGAGTGTGCCATGAGAGGTTAGAGGTAAATTTTACACCAAGATACTTGTAGCATGAAACACTTTCTCAAACACTATCGTTAATTAGGTATTCGGGAACATCAATAGAACTAGAGTTACGAGAAACTCGCATTACCTTGCATTTATTAGCGTTTAGTCGCATGTTCCATCTAGTTCACCAGGAAGAAACTTCATTAAGATTTTGTTGCAGAAAATTTACGTCAGTATTAGTGCAAGCATTTCTATAAATAATACAGTCATCAGCAATTAATTTAATTGATGATAGAATATTATTAGGCAGGTCATTGATGTAAACAAGAAAGAGAAGAGGGCCCCAAACTGACCCCTGAGGCACACCAGAAGTAACAGGAGACTCTTGTGAATTGTTATTGTTCGTGGTAACAAACTGAGTTCGGTTAGCGAGAAAGTATTAGATCCATGTTAATATATTGTGGTCAATGTTTAATTTACTTAGCTTAAAACAGAGTAACTGGTGAGAAACAAGATCAAAAGTGTTAGAGAAGTCCAAGAATATACAATCAATGATTAGTCCGCTGTCTAATGCCGCAAAAAGGTCACGTGTAAACGAAACCAGCTGTGTTTCACAGGAAAAATGCTTACAGAAGCCAAGTTGATTGGGAGAGAAGAATGAATTTGTATCTAGAAAGGCTACGGGATGAGAATAAATTATGTGTTCTAAAAGCTTACAAGGTACACTCGTGAGGGATATCGGTCGGTAATTCAAGGGGGGACTGTGCATCTCCAGATTTAAATAATGGTACCACCTTGCCCCCCCTTCCAGTCACATGGTAAAGAACAAGATTCCAAGGATTGGGAAAACAGTTTTTACAAAAACATTGAAGAATAAACATCCGTACTTTTCAAAAACTTTGGAGTGATGCCATCCACTCCACAAGACGAAGACAAGTTTAGGCCACGAATTAGCTTCTGTACACCATCAAAATCAATAACAGCAGGATCCATAATGGGGAAGTTATAATCAATAATGCAGGGAAAGAAACAGCTGATGATAAAAAGGATTTAAAAAATACATCACTGAGCACAGAACGACACTCAGAACTCGAAATGGGTACACCGTTGCTGTCACTCAAAGATATTATATTCTGTTTATGACCGCCTATGACATTCCAAAACATTTTCGCGTTCGTTACAAGTAATGGGGGAAGGGTGTTTTTATAAAACGTTTCCTTGGCTTTCTAGACTGCCTCCTTGTACTGCGTAGTACATTCACGATAAGTGCACCATTGACTTGATTCATTACTCTGTTTTGCTTTTCTAAACGCGCGCTTCTTTCTATTTAACAGGCGATTTAACGAAGAAGTAAACCACGGGGACCGATGTTTACCTGAAATAGCACACAATGGGATGTACCTGTCAACCAAACTTGCAACTTTATCTTTAAAAATATTCCAGTTAGTTTCAACAGAGCGTTCTTCAAATTTTAGCATGTAGTCGTCAAGGAAAACACTAAGTTCACGATTAATTGCAACAAAGTCCACCCTGTTGTAATCTCTAATCAGCTTCGGAACGCATGGCAAACATGAATTAACGTGACTATAGCACGCATGGCAGTACGCATGGCAGTACACGGCACTACAGCACGCATGGCAAACATGAATTAACGAATACAGAAGAACTAACACCTCTGCAATCATTGTCATGAGCAGTGACACCATTCTGGTCATCTGCTAGTTGCACTTATCAGCGTTTCGGTTTCAGATAGAAATTCCTTCTAATCTTTTCTGAAAACCACAGACATCAACACTGTCAGCAAAGTAACTACAATATCGTTCTAACCAATCAAAGAGGGTCAGCAGAGAGAAGCATGATATGAATGGCAGAGACAGGAGCCAGTGAGAAGAAAAATGCAGCACTGGAATTGCAAACAAACAAATGTGACACGTACGGTAGATAAATTGGTGGCGATCGTGTATGCTAAGTATAAAATGGCTGTGTGGCACGGAAACAGTTGAGATTAGAAACGCAGGGCAGCATACACTTTCTTTCGAGGAAGCTTCACCGCAAGCAAGAGAGAGTCACATGCACAAATGCCCTAAGCAACACACACTGTTTGGAATGTCACTGAATGCACAAAACAACTTCAGTTCTTTATCCAATGTAGAGTGCACAATAGCACCACTGGAAATTCACCGCAAAGCAAAATATAAAGAGAAGAAATGTCTCATCAAGTGAACATGACTAGCTTCCTCACCTCTTGCACATAAGAGAACACAGGGAAGGTACCCCACTAGCGGACAATAGCTGAAGAAAAGGGGGCGAGTGTTTCTTTTGACCATGCCTCCTGGTGGCATGGTAACGGGACAGTTCAAATTCTTCTAAATCCTCCGGTAATGAAGTGATTTTAAAATGCTCTCATTAAAATGCTCCCTAGGCAGCAGCTTAAAGGGATACTGAACAAAATTTTTGCCGCCAAGATTTCCAGCCAAATTGAAAAATTGGGGGGTCGAAATCGATGGACACAACCTTCATTTCAGGCAGAAACTAGCGGAAAATAATGAATTTAATGAGTTTTTCACAAACCGCCGCGTCTAGTGGCCGCGCCGTGAACTAGAGGAAGTGACGTGAAACTCGCCGGAAGCAGGCATCCCGAACAATGCCAGCCGTCGCCCGCGTCTCTGAACCCGCTCAGCTCGCACTACGTTTCCAGAACCAGTACGGGAGCGAACAGTGCTCCCGGCTGGGGTAAGGCATCAGCGCTTTTGTGGAAGGGACAGAGTGGAATGAAAGGAGTGGTGGAGAAAAGGAAGCGAAGGATAGGAACACGTGCACCCTGCATGTGCCAGGGCGAATCTGACGTCACGGCTCGCACTCACGTGCAGCCGCCGCGCGCTGACAATCCACCAGAAATACAGCCAACTGTTCAAAAATACGTGAAATAAACTCTGTTTATCAGGAACAGTGGCGTCTTCCGAGTAGAATTTCTATGTTTTCGTCAGTTTTTTCAAATTTTTGTTCAGTATCCCTTTAAGTCTTCCAATGTGCAACCAAAATTTGCAATGGGACCTGATGAGGGGCTCTTTAAAGGAACCCTGCAAGAATCTGTGAACATGTTCAAAAAATGCCGTTGATGTGTGGTCAAGGCTCCTGTGATGGTACTTGTTATTATGCGGAGCATGCAAACATGTGTAATTAAGGAACAAAATGATGCTATGTCCCATGACAGCCGGTAGCCCCTTACCATCTCAGTACGCTTTTCCGTATGCCACCAGTGCACTTCTGCAAAAGTGACTTGTAACCCTTTGTCAGTTGCGAAAAACCTACCAATGGTTTCTGCTCTACTTTTTCCCAAGTGAATTGTACTACATCTGGGAACCCCCTCAAAAATATTATTCCTTGCAAGACAATATTGTCTGAAAAACCGGTGGGAAAATGCCTGTCCCACAAACCATTTGAGGCCACGAGCCAAAGTGGGACACACATGGTTCCACTGGCCACTTAGGGCATCAGCATAAGCATCAGCATCAGCACAGCTTCATAAGCAGCTATACTCTCCACTCCGAGATGAATACAGCTGCTTGTGAAGAAGCTCAAAGTATGCAATACAAGGATGCATTTACTAGGCTCTACAAATAAGCTTTGTGCATTTTTTTTTCTGAGAGCTTTTCGAGCATCAGCGGTAGCCTTTTGTCTGTAATGGTAGTTCACGGTAATTGGCTTGTCCTTGTGCAATATAACTCGCACAACTTGTTATGCCACACTATTTCAGTATTTCAATGATTAGTCTAAGGAAGTGCGAAATATGAATGAGAATAGCTAAATCAAAGTGAAGCGCCTTTGAAAAAGTCTGCAAATGAAAAGGAAATGTGAAAGGGGCTTACTAGGCCTAATCTTCAACCACTACGTTCATCATATTTAAAACAAATTGGCAGGCTAGTAGTTGGTTTGCATCCATGAATTGTGAGTAAGCGTGACAGAAAAGGACATAGAAGAAAATCGACACGGACAAGCGCTCTTTCCGTGTCGAGTTTCTTTTAAGTCCTTGTCTGTTGCGCTTACTCACAATTCATGCATCATATTTACAAGTACTAAAGACAATGGCTCACCCATGCATCAAAACTGTCCATAAATAATCTAATTGCACAGCAGGAATGCAAGAACTAGTACATTCTGTACTTCCTGAACAACTCATTCGTGACAAATGAGATTTTCCATTTTCCACATTTTCAAAACGATAACAAGAGTTGTGACCTTCCATTTTCCATCAACACCATCATCATAACACTTTTGTTTTTAACGGTTCCTCTGCTGAAAATGAGTAGAGCTACGATTTCTTCAATACGGACTTCAAGTAGGGGTGCACGAATTCAAAATTTAATGCGAATAGCATAGACCAGGCTATTTTATTAATATTAAGTTAGAAAAAATTCTCTGTTTAGAGTTGTTGACTTTTTTTTTTTATGTGTGTAAAGGATAGCAGCACTTACTGGAGCTTTAAGAGACATTGCGTATCTGACGATTGTTCCGCATGATCTTTTTGCAAGAACAGCTGTGGTTGTTGCATAGGGCAGCAGTTCCTGAACATGGTCACTACAGCCATTTCATGGTCAGTGGCACCCAAAGCAGTGCATGTTGTGGAGGGCCATTCATGCGCAAATTACGTTCTCACTCGAAGCGCAGCTTCCACGAAAGGAATAGAGTTACTACATGGTGTAATAGAATGGGGTAGTGTGTCGTCGTCGCAGCAAACCAATGGGAGAACGGTTGTCACTTTTGCGATGACGCCACCATAAGGGCGCTACAATCGAACGGTGTGCCCGGTGCGTGAAATTGAAATTTGCAGTGCAAAATTTTCTGCAGTTCTTGAGTAAAATGGACACATAACATGATTGAAACTAAAGACATTTGCAAGATTTAAACACTTCAACACACTTGGACGCATTATTGCAATAAATAAAGCTGCTTCTGCGTCATCTAAGCTTGCACAGTTCTTATCGCAGACCAGCATCCCGGGTCATCTGCATGCTTATTGTTTTGATTGCAGAAGGCATAAAAAAGCACATCGCTATTCATTCCATGCACATGTATGCCTGTCTAGCTACTGCACTAACTTGCCGTTATGCGACAAAACACATGAGGAGGTTCAGAAGAATAACATTAACATCATCAGTGTTCATGTGTTCCACAACCACCCCTCTCCTGCATGAGCCAGGAGAGTAATCACAAGGTTTTCGATAGAAAAAATTATGATGCTCAATGACGAATGTTGTTTCATTCTATTAGACATTTTACTCCTTAAAGAGGCGTCAGGGCACAGGAATACAGCTAAATACACTGCGATGTATTCGGGGTGTTGGATTTATCCTATGAGAAAAAGCCTTTAATCCAATCAGTCTGCAAAAACTAGAATGTGTCAGCTTCCTCAAACACTGAGTCTGCCATGCACAAGAAAAAATTCGCTAACACCGTCACAATAAACAGAAGGGGGGCAATCAATGAGTTTCCTACGCACACGCACAACCAGCGCAGCAACTACAACTACTGATCTTAGAGGCTTTGTATATCAGCTTACCATAAATTAGTTCAGGGTGCAGCGACAGATGGCGACACAGTAGTACGGTGTGCTCTGGCAGCGCAGGCCGTCATCGCAAAAAGAGCCACATTTTCGGTGCCAGACGACACACTATCCTATTCTAGTACACCATAGTTACTATAGGCTCGCCTTTGGGAGCCAGATTTGCACATCGCTTTTTCGTTCACCACTAGCACCAGTGTACGGAAAAGCAACCATGCAGTGTTGAGAAGTCGCTGCTAAGGCATAGGTAAACAGAGTTGGCAATGGCAGTACCACCATGTTAGCACAGTTTAGAGCTTTATTCGATAACCAACATCCAGGCCACTGCTTCTGAAATTTGTATGACTCACTATTCTCTCTAGAGCTGTGCGAATATCAAAATTTTGGGTGCGAAGCAAATTTGAATATTTTTCAAATATTTCTCTAATATTTCTAGAATATTTATCGAATACTTCGAAGCGAAATTGCAGAAAAAAAAGTTTAACCATATTCTTATTGAGATAGCAACATGAAAGTGTTTCTTTTTGCTAGGTTGATAAAGTGCTGGCAGGGTGGTGTTTTGTAGTTGTCTTATCAAGAATGAGGCAATGCAGAGGCCAAATTGTATTTATGTACATGATTTGGTGCAACCAAAGTGTTGCCGACAACATTTCACACGTGAAAGGCAAAGATGCTATTTCCTCAACCTCTCCTCCTCTTTCAACTTCTGTGGAAGCCCAACTGATGTGGCGCACAAGGGTGTGCTCCCTTCAAGCCCGGAGTTCCAAATCTGCCTCGTAGATGTCAATATAAAAGAACATCTGTAATTTTGGATGCTAAAAATTTTCAGCGTCCAATTTTTCGGACTTTCTGCCGAAATTTCAGGTCCAAAACAGCATTATTGAGCCCCCCACCTCTGCCACATCTATCATCTCCATGTTGGAACCGGCGTTTATTTATTTATTTTTTTTTTTTGTAGTCAATACATTTGCGAACGTAGCGAAGCTTGAAAGGCAGCTTTGCTGCAATACGAGCGTGATGAGGTGAAGCATATTGAAAATCTGAAGGGGTCACTTTCAAACGGACGTTGACTGTATTTGTCTTTTGGAAGTTCGAATAGTTCGAAGAGTAAAATTCCAGTGCAAATCTAATCAAATAGCAAACACTATTCGAAAAATATTCGAAATTTCGAATATTCGCACACCCCTAATTCTTTCTTTACAGCAAAAATCAGGTGATAAACATTTTTTTTTTCTTTTTTCCCCCCAAATATATTTTGAATCTGTTTATGGCTGCTCATTTCCTTATTTTTCAACAGATGGCACCAGGCCGTGTGCAATGATAAATCCAGCGGCAAGCGATGTGTTGGCACACGCAGAGATATTTCTCTTCATTAACAAGAAACCAAACAGCCATCGTTGCTGAAATGTAAGAGTTCATAAAAAATAAAAAAACCGCCAGGCCTGCGCGGAACGCGCAGCACAGCTACAGCGAAAGCTGGGGGACCGGCCTTTTTATAGCCTTTTTAAAACACTCTTGGGGCGATTATTAGAAGCGCACTTGCATGGTACCCACTACGCCATCAATCATCATAATTTTTGTGTAGTGGGGAAGCGTCTCCTATGCCATTATTCATCATTCTTCAGAAAAGCGCGGTACCCGCTACACTCTTGTAACGCATTATGTGCACTTTGTTGATGCTGTGGCTGACGACGATGAAGAATTTTGCCTGAGGCTTTTTTAATGGGCTGGAGCATTGAACGCCCCACTCGTTACGCAATTCGCATTGTGTGACGCCTGGTTCTTACTTTACTTTTCTAAAACGCTTACAACACACGTTAACGCGATTCCTTACCCGACATGAAGCCTGCATAGGGTCAGTTTGCACCGCAGTTTCAAGCAGCGGCGTAGCTCAGTGGTAGAGTGCTGGGCTGCCACGCAGAAGACCCTGGTTCGATTCCCATTCTGTCATAGGTGTTTTTTATTTATTTAGCTTTTTCTTATTTCGTGCGATATTGGTTACGGACACCGGCGGCGGACAACTACGGCGCAGGAACGACCCTTGTTGTGATCTCATAACAGCTTTCGCTGTAATAAGTGGCCCTTGATTGTTCCCGATAAAGCGGGCAGAACACAGGGGTAGCACAGTCCGACAATAATCACACATCGTACAATGACCTTGTTGCTGTGAATGTGACATGCAGCTTTCCCTCAAAACCTTTGTCACTTTTGCGCACGAGATGGCAGACGTATGCACGATTCTGGCTCCTAAAGGGCCCACAGAGTACCTTCAGAAAGGAAGCACACGCCAGCTTCCGTTGGAAATTTGAACCACTTTTGTGTGGCAAAGGTGTTTCATATTTAGCAGACACATTTGCCACCAAGCAATCTATGTTTTGCACTTCTTTGTTTCAAAATGTTAAAACATCGCCATGACAATTGATATATTCATGATGATGGCATATTCACTGCCATCATCATGATCATCAGTGTATTTATGTCCACAGCAGGAGAAGGCCTCTCCAAATCATCTCCAATTATCTCTATCGGTGACGGCATTTGGGTTGCTCTTATTCTCTGCATTGATGGCAGCAGGGCTAAATGAATGCTACAGTACAGCCTAGCTAGGAATATATTCATGTGAATCGGCACTAAAAGACAGTAATTTACATCAAAGCAATTTTTTTCAAAGGTAAGTTCAGATGACAAACAACCTTATATATATATATATATATATATATATATATATATATATATATATATATATATATATATACATAAGAAAAAGTGTAATAAGTAAAAGAAGAGCCCTACACTATTTCTCAGCAAAACAAAGTGAATTTGATATTCCCAATCAAAAGCATTTACGTACTTCAGACTGTTCCGAAAGCTTGAACTTCCGAACAGATTTGCTCCTTGCATACTTGCAGCCATTATAGTACATACTCCACGAGCAGCCAAATGAAAAGGATGCTCCACAGTTTTCAGAGTCTGCTCCTTGACATGCACATGTTCGTCTGCAAAAGAAACAAGAAAAAAAAAGGGCAATGGACATTTGCAGAAGAAGTAACATTCAAAATGAATGGAACAGGAAATATTGCACTGCAACATGAATACATAATGTATAATTAAGAAAATTTATCATCATATATTGAGAATAATACAAAGGTTTGTACTAAATATCCACCATGAATACTCATTACTACACCACTTTGTCATACTTTCCTCTTTCCTGTATGCTTGTTTGTGCAATGTATAGATCATGAAAGCCTATTCTGATTCTTATACACAGAGCGAAGCTATGCATATTATGGTAGTTCTGTCTGCTGTGCCAATAATTTAAGCTCTTGCACTTTTATTCATATCACCATGTATACTTGTTTACTGCTTTGTATAAACTATGTTCTTGTTTTCAAAATAACTTAGAAACTAATGTAGCTTTGTAACTCGTGTACCACAGCTTCCTGGAACACCGACAGCCATCTATAGAAAGAGTATCTTGTCTATAATCAGACTGGATGCACAAGGCAAGTAGTAATTCTAGGTTGTACACGAACACAAGCAATAACGCTGGAACATCACAGAGAAAAACAAAAAAGTAAGGAGTAATGTTTAAATAGGTGAAGTGTTTGACCTTCACATCAGATTTTGATCACCAACATCTGTGCATGCCGCAAATGTTGTGCTTTGTATGCTATTTGTTTTAGTGGGCACTATTTTGTCCAATAAAAAGACAAATATTTAACTTCTTGCGTATTTTGTGGGAATCCAGGCGCCCGCACCAGTTGCTCGACGCCATTTTCCCTTGGAGAATTCTCGTGTCCCTCTCCTCTCGATCGGACGGATGGCAGCTGGTCATAAATCGCCGTCACTTCGCTGCCACCCCGCCCCTCAAAGTTTAACACGATGTCCTATTGGCCTAATTTTGGCGGGATTCGGGCCTTGCTCGCGCTCGCCCGACAAGCGGGAGCGCGGGACAGGGTTCGGGGAGACCACTTCGGGACCTCGGAGGGTGCGTATGCGTTTTGGCCTCTCCGGCCGGCGGCGACCCTTTGTCCCTTTGTTCTTTGTTCTTCGCTGCCGGCCGGTGGTTACGTCGTCTCGTCGGGGCCCGGCCTCGGCGGGCGCGCGCTCCTTTCCGCAGTCTCGAAGTCCCGAGGCAGCGCCTCGCGATCGAGCACCGTATGTTTCTCTCAACTGTTACTATGTCTCTTCTGTTTCTACTGCTCTGGGGTGCGTGATCGCGGGAGCGCTGGCCGAAGGGTAGGTCGGCACTTCAAACTTGGTTCTTTGTTTGTTTGTTTTGTAAGTGCGCCATTCGAGGCCACTAATCGGTATATTTTGTAACTTGTATTAGCTAATTGGTGTCCTGAATAATTATGTCACTTACGATTGGTTGTATCGAATGGTTGATATCATTGTATTAAATTCCCGGTAATAAATCACCCATTTAAGAGAGTGTCGCCTAGGGTCTCCCTTGCTGCGCGCGCGGGCTCGCCGTCCCTTCGCGGTGGTGGTCCGAGCTCTCGTACGCAGCAATGCGAACAGTATACACGGTGTGACGAGACGAACGAGGACGCGGTACCCTGCTCGGAGCTCGCAGTGCTCGGACCCGCGGTGGTGTTCGGCGCCGTACCCTCTCCTCTCGATCGGACGGATGGCAGCTGGTCATAAATCGCCGTCACTTCGCTGCCACCCCGCCCCTCAAAGTTTAACACGATGTCCTATTGGCCTAATTTTGGCGGGATTCGGGCCTTGCTCGCGCTCGCCCGACAAGCGGGAGCGCGGGACAGGGTTCGGGGAGACCACTTCGGGACCTCGGAGGGTGCGTATGCGTTTTGGCCTCTCCGGCCGGCGGCGACCCTTTGTCCCTTTGTTCTTTGTTCTTCGCTGCCGGCCGGTGGTTACGTCGTCTCGTCGGGGCCCGGCCTCGGCGGGCGCGCGCTCCTTTCCGCAGTCTCGAAGTCCCGAGGCAGCGCCTCGCGATCGAGCACCGTATGTTTCTCTCAACTGTTACTATGTCTCTTCTGTTTCTACTGCTCTGGGGTGCGTGATCGCGGGAGCGCTGGCCGAAGGGCAGGTCGGCACTTCAAACTTGGTTCTGTCTTTGCTTGCTTTATAAGTGCGCCATTCGTGGCCACTAATCGGTATATTTTGGAACTTGTATTAGCTAATTAGTGTCCTGTATAATTATGTCACTTACGATTGGTTGTATCGAATGGTTGATATCATTGTATTAAATTCCCGGTAATAAACCACCCATTTAAGAGAGTGTCGCCTAGGGTCTCCCTCGCTGCGTGCGCGGGCTCGCCGTCCCTTCGCGGTGGTGGTCCGAGCTCTCGTGCGCAGCGGCGCGAACGGTATACACGGTGTGACGAGACGAACGAGGACGCGGCACCCTGCTCGGAGCTCGCAGTGCTCGGACCCGCGGTGGTGTTTGGCGCGTACGGCTAAGAGGATAGCATGGCCGTGCGTGCCTGGGGTCGGTAAAGGTAAAATTAGCAAGACAAGATAACACGACACCACAATTTATAATGCGTTGCTCCACACTGTCAAATTTCGTGGACATGCATCTACATTGACGTTCCGTATACGCCCGTAAAGCAGTGAACCAAGCTCGAAGCGTGTACAAAATACTAATGTTACCATGGACCATCGAGATAGACTCAAGCTACAAGTATTGCCCTCGGAGCCAAACCCCCTACCTCACAAGACCACAAAGACGAAGGCGAGGACAGCAGCCATTATGACAGATCCATTGTCTCCTGCGTCCATCATGCTGCAGAAACCCAGGGAGCCACCAACATTTCACAGATCATCAACTGAAGAACCGGAAAGCTGGCTGGAGACATTAGAAAATGTCGCAAATTTCGACAAATGCAACTGCGATGTGGATATCTTCTTGGAAGATGCCACAAGAACTTGGTTCGAAAATAGAGAGTCCACCCAATCAGAATGACATGCTGTCCTTCTATATGTAACCTTTGTTTACTAAGCAGCAGTGGAAGAAACAATGCAGATGATGCCATTCAAGCTGGTTCACAGAAGAAACCCAGCGATAATGCTCTTGACGCCATGCTACCAACGTCAGTGATGAACACAATATAAACATTGCTTCCTACTTCCACTGCACTAAAGAATGTCTCTTTTGGTGCTCACCCACCTGCATATCAGGCACCAGCAAAGTATCGACAGCCAGAACTACAATCGTCACCAATGCTAAGCAAAAATACCAATCTGGTAGCCATGTCTTGGTTTGGACGCCAATGTGCTGATGGAGATTAGTTGAAAAAAATACCATGAAGCCCTATTTCATGCCATACCAGATACCGTAACCGATGGCATTATGCAATAACAGTGGTGCTGTGCACATCCTGAAGTTGTTTATGTAGAGCGTCTAAAACGCTAACAAACTGTTAAAAAATAACTCCTTGCTTTGCTGGTCTCCTCGTTTATGTGTCTTTTTGTTTTTATTTGCAGCATTGAGATGATGCTTTTTAGGAAAGGGACATTTACATGCACACGACGTGTTTATCTTTCCCTTCAAACATCTATAAAATTTTCTGCTGTTTCGCCCATTCTCGGAATGATAAGCAATATAAAAAAACGTGGGAAAGAGAAAGCTCAAAGTTGGATGCAATGAAGGCTTGCCATAGAACGCAGTGCTCATAAGATGGCCGTGGTTTCGAGTATGCCTCCTGTAGTTATTCTGACTGGATTTCACTGATAATTATGTAAAAACATCTACTGATATTTCCAATCTGTCAGCAAGCCAAATTTCTTCCACTTTCTGACAAAACTTGCAGATGTTCCAAGAGCTCGGCACAACGTATGATTGAAATAAAAAGGAAGAGTAAATGGAAATTTACAAAATAGAAGTCTTGCTTAACTTACGAGTGCAGTCATTTAAGCAGTACTGTCTGGAGTGTTCCAGCTTAAAACATTTAAGCCAATAGCAGTGTGAAACATGTCAAAGATTAAGTTTACTGTGCCGGATCACTTCCAAACTTTTACAGGTTGTTATTTCTCTAGAAAGGAGCATGATGAACCCGCACCAAACTCCTTTTTTTTTCGTTTGGACACCCCAAAGAGAGCAAGCACAAAATTTTTTAAAATATTGGTCCAAAATTCATTGTGTCTGCATACGTTTTGGCTTCCGGTCCCAACTCGAACCAGTGCTAACAAATACCAATGACACAGGACACACAGCCAAATATTTTCACAAGCATACATATGAATGTTTCAATTTGAGGACATATACAATGCAGTTGTTTGTGGAGGCATACAGTTCAGTCTGCATATATCAGCAGAACTGAAAATTTCGACTTGCAACCAAACCTATTGCAATAAGTAAGTACTGTTTATGACAGTGTTTCAATTTTTAACAATATGGCAAAGAACCTTTGGTGAAAGAAATATGAGCTGACTGTAAGCCTCAAATGTCACTTCCTCTCACGAGGTAATATGGCTCGTGTTACAATACATGACCGACTTGCACACTTGGAGACCACCTGCAAGGGCTAATTTCTCTCTTGCAGTTGAACCACATGAATTCCACACTTAATTCTGGGTGCGATTAGCCTGGGATGCAGCTGGTTCTACATAAATGAAAAAGGTTCCTGCTAAGTCAGCTAGTATGTGCGTTCTGGCTCCAGGCCACAATTCATTTCCAGACCAACTGGTTCTAGCTGGCTTTCAGACCAACTGGTTCCAACTGATTCCAGGTTCTATTTCCAGACCAGCTGGTTTCAGCTGGTTCTGTTTCTTGGCCAACTTGTTTCAGCTGATTCCATTTCCAGACCAACTGGTTTCAGCTGGTTTCATTTCCAGACTGGAGTGCTTCCTTCTGGGGACCAACTGGAACCTGTTGGTAACCCATTCGCTTCCAGCTGGTCCCAGCTGGTTCCAGTTAAAACCAGTTGAAAGGCAGGGAGACTAATGATACCTTGTCCAGTTTGCTATTCTAAGTGAGGGGAGGAAGACGAGGGAGCATAAGAGAGAGAAAAGGCCGGAGCTCTTACTGTTCACAAGCATGGCACAGCACATCGACAGCCATTGTTATCTGGGCTGATGAGCCAAGAAGCCAGGCTTCTAAGACTTTTAATAATAATATCTGGGGTTGTACATGCCAAAACCACGATATGATTATGAGGAATGCCATATTGGAGGGCTCTGAAAATTTTGACCATCTGGTGTTATTTAATGTGCACTGACATCACACAGCTCACGGACCCCTAGCATTTTGCTTCCATGGAAATGTGGCCGCTGCAGCCGGGATCGAAACCACAACTTTCAGGTCAGCAGCCGAGCACCGTAACCACTATACCAACGAAGCAGACTTCCAAGATTTTTTTTTTCCTTCCATAAAAAGACCATTGTCCAGTATTATCAAAGCACACTAGCAAGAGCACACTAGCAAGAGAATATTTTTCGCTCTTGCTTTTCTAGAAAAGACTGTATGTCAACCTTTGCCAGTCATTTCTTCTTTTTACGGCGCAATAATAAGTGTTTTGTTGAGCCCATTTTTTAAGCAACCATACAAACCATGCAAGCTTGAATGTAAAGCTTACTGCTCATTGGTGCCACAGCGACGCTGAGTGGGGAAGCCAAAGTTGACTGTTTTATGGACAACTGTGCGATAGAGGTCGTCGGCCATGTCCGCATGGACGCCCTCCCATGCAACAATGGCCATGACAATATAGGCTGATAGGCAGCGATGACCTTGCCGATGCCGCAGTACAGCCAGCACCTTTTCATTGGGACTGCTGCGCCGAATCACCCACTTGGCCACTGGGCACCCCTGGCTTGTCTTGCCCTCCTTGCCAGTGTACAGCACCTTCTCAATTCGCAGTGCACTGCCCGTCTCATTCAGCCTAAAGAGGTAACCCGCCAGAGAGAGAAAGATTGCAGCTTTAGCCGTGACGGCACAACTAGACCACTTCAGATTTTGCATGCCACAGCCCAACCTACGCTCTGCTACTAATGAACTTTTTGAGCCAAGACTACGATAATGACGTTGTGGCCAGGCCATATTCATTACTGGCACATACTTTTGACACCTCAGGAAAGACTAAAAAATCATTATTAGGTGCACACACACTTTTGGCAGTGGTAACAGACAATTAAAACACCATTTTAACAAAGTAGTTTTGACTCCCGGCATGTATTCATAGAGCCTAATAAGTTGAAAGCCTCAAAGTAACACAGTAAACTAAAAAAAAATTGCCTGATTTACTGGGTATTTGGGACAAATATAAGTAAAGGAATGTGTCACAGGAAGACCATTGCATAGAAAATGGCTCAAGATGTATTAATGCACTGCTGAAATAAATACAATAGCATGCTGGCTTAAGATGGACAGTTTCCCTCTTTTCAAATATCCTGTTGCAGGCACTTGGAAGTGCAAACGTAAAGTGGCAGATAAAATGGTGACTGCAGCACGGATGGTGGTATGCCTGAGTGCAATTAAGCAAGTGGCAATGATAACATCAACAATATTGAGCTGCTGAACGTTCAAGTTGTGAATTGACAGCATGTATGAGAAATCAGAAAAACACAGTAATTACAATTTCAAACATTCAATACCAGCAAGGGTGCTGTTGACCTGCTAAGAAGGTGTGCCAGCTCCCGTGACGGAACATAATATACACGCATACCGATTGATAGCATCAGATGCATGGCTCGATGCTGGCAATGTGCATACAAGCAAATGTATTTTTCTATTATCTTATAAATATTATGTTATTTGCAAAAGTGCTTTGATTGCTTCTAACCTCAGGAAGCTTCTTATTAAATGGGGCCCTGCAACACTTTTTCAGCACAGAAAAAGTTGCCAATCTGTTGTTGTCAAAGCTCCTGTGAACATATGAATCTCAAACGTTACTTCATTGCATGCAGAAGGGAATTTACAATTAATTATCAAAAAAATTAAAAAAATCGCTGGCTCGTTTTTTCGCAAAACTATGCACCAAGCAGGCCTGACTAGGCAGCAAGTGGAAGCACCTGTGAATGATCGCGAAGGCCACGAGATAAGTCACGCAGGTAGTGCAGACGCTAATAGTGTGTGTGTCGTGCATGTTTGAGTCAGAAGCAGCGGCCAATAAAGTCACAGAAAGAGGAGAAAGTTCTCAAGGTCATGATATACAGCGACCTAACTGTTCAGGTGTGCATCGCCCCTTGTCAAACCCGGTGTAGTTTCCAGTGCGCTCGTGGCGACGAAAAGAAAGTGATTATAACACGCTGCGAGTCCACTGATATTTGACGAATTCCAAAATGTTTTGCGACAGGAGATTCGTGAGGCAACCAAGTTTTATAGTAAGGTCATTTTGCGATAACTTTGAAAGGTGTTGCAGGGCCCCGATAAGTTCTCAAGAGACAACGTAATTCTTAGGACTTCTTGATCTCATTAAAATGGCTTAAAACTGCACTACAACAATCATGTAACACTAATGAGCAGGTACAAAATTATATAAAATTGAATGTCCTTGTTTTCTGGTAGAATAAAACAATTTTCAAGAAGCTCCATGATTTTTCTCACTCGAGTGACCGCATCAAGTGCAAAACTTCTCCCTTGAACTAGACAGATAAAGTACCAGGCCACAACAAATAGATTGCACCCAATCCAAACATGAAGCCTATGAAAAAAAAACAAAGTTCTGCATTTATGACACTGTAAGTAAATTAATATTGATGAATATGCTTACGCCAGCAATACGGTATGTGGCCTAAAGCGCCTAAGAAGGCTTTTCACTCACCTGCGCTCAAGCATTTCCCTAATTGCGGCCACAGTTGGCCCAGAGCCAAGGTGAGTGTAGTAGGGGGACTTGTCCAGAGGTGCTGGGCACAGACAATTTTGAGCACCATAAAAATTTTGAACCTTACTAACATTAACAGACAAAAGACACACAGCTTACTCTAATGTAATTCTTCTCAACTTACTGTTAATTCTCTTTTAGCAGCAACAATTTATCACTCATGCTAGTTGTCAAGAATATACACTTGAATAGTACTTCCCCATAGCTGCATCTGTAAAAAAAAATGCCCCCCACCTCCCTGAAGGGAATCGTGAGGAAATGCGAATGCATTTCTTGCGCTGAGAGATTTCGCCTTCACCGGACTTCTGCCATCGCCTTGAGAGGCGCCCAGCCAGCGAACGGTCGAGAGTGAGGCGCGAGCAGACGGGAGAGTGGGGCACAGGGAGGAGAGAGAGCGAACGGCGAGAGAAGGAGCGGCGAAGCACTGCACCTACCCTCTCCTACACTCTCTCGCACCACATGCTCCGGTTGCTAGGGGCGGGGATAAGCGCGTGCGCCCGCAGCTGTTGCTATGGGAGAGGGAGTGAGAGCAGAGAGATAACACTTGCCGGCACGCGGACGCCGCCGCGGACAACGCCGGACGCCTCACATAGCCCGACTAAGAAATGCATTCGCATTTAAAACTTCTCAGTGGCCATCAGCCTCCTTGGCACCATGAACATGTTCAAGGAATGCCAGAAAAATTGTAAATCACACAGGCAACCTGACTTACACAGACCCACGTTCACTACTGCCTCTACTGAAGTCCTCATGTACAGTGTTCAGCAATTGGAAAACGATACTCACAGTGCATGGTTGCTGGTACTTTTTTTGTGCCACCAGTGAGCACTGCGAGATTGCTGCAGGGTCAAATGCAATCACAACGCAACACAAACGTTCCTGTTTTCATTGTACGCAACAATGCCTCAACTTGGTGTCCCCAATGCCCATCTGTGGTCCAAAAAGCAACAGCAGCCATGCACAGAGTACTGCATTTCAGTGGGTGAGCACTGCATAAAGTCCAAAATAAAATCAATTCTGGCTAACATTCTTAGCTGGTGGCAAAACTACACACAAGTACTGACGACAAAACCAAATTTTCCTTGGCTATCCCCATCACCACCTCCTGTAAGTGTGCTCTCTCATCACTTTTGGGGACATTTTAGTGGTCATTCTATCCCCCCTCTAGGCCAAAAGGGGGGGGCAGAATGTCACAGAGAGGTGGTGTTAAATTCCGTGTCACATAAAAGTGAAAGCATCTCTGAAACTGAGTTGTCCTGCCTGACCTCCAAAAAACAGGCTTTATTTTTTTCTCAGTATGGCAACTTCTCTGGTTATGCTCCGCCTCCAAAAGCCCTCATTATAAATAAAAACAGCTCAAATGTTGCAGGTCGGGACCTTGGCATCCCCATTTCCGAAAAGAAATAGTACCCATCTGAACAAGAAAAAAGAAACCACGCAAAAAAAAAAAACTGCATCTTTTTTACAGTCTTTTTTTTGGGGGGGGGGGTGGGGGGGTGGGGGGTGGGGGGTGGGGTTGTTTGTTAAGATGGATATATACCAACTTGCCCAAGTCTGATGCAGGACAAATGGTATGGCAGGCCAATGGCACCAGTATGTCAGGAGTTGTGCGACATATGGCACTTGCATGGCACGAATTCCTGGGCAGCTTACAGATTCCTGTTCCCTTTCCAGCTCACAACTTGGGTAGAAGTAATACCTCTGTCTGTTTTAAAGCTTTTTATGATCATCATTTGAACTTTGCCGTGTTACAGTCTGAAGCTACCAGTACACTTCACATAGGACAATTCTAGGTGAATTAGTAACAGGCTCTGCTTAGGCAGAATGATGAAATAGTTAAGAGGTGCCTTTTTGTGCATCAAATATGCCAAGGTACACATGACACCCACCCATAAGCATCGATACAAATTGCAAAAAGGCAAAAGTCTCAGAGAGAGCTTGTTCATGAAATTCTGAGCATATTCTGCACATGGAGAAAAATTAGGGCTGAAAGGCCCAAGCAAGACGAGTGCACTACGCGTAAGTGGCCACTGTATAATAAGCTAAGTAATTTATGTGGCATTCTAACAGAAAGAAGATAATTTTATGCTTTAGGTTTAACAATGAATCAAATTTACTAGCCACTTCAGTGAAAATTGTTATGTAATTCAGCACTTAAATGGAAGAGGAGTGCAGAGGTAGTGAACACAGCATCACAAGATGTGCCAAAATGCTAGATGAGGCGCTAATTGTGGCCAGAGGAGCTGTTCGACAATTTCTGCATCTGTTCTGCGGCTTTATAAAAATACTATCTTGCCCCTAATGTGTGCCCATTTGCTTCAGTGAAACTAATGCTGTTGCAAGGCCACTTTGCACTTACATAAACACCTCAAATAACAATGATTTTAAGCCACCTTTGTAACTATTATGACAAGGGCAATGTACACCATTTTGAGAAGCTAATATGTATTTCCCTAATAACAGATTACAATTATACAACTACATCTATGCAACATCAAGTCAATTAAGGATATTTTAGATACTAAGGTCATTATTATTTTACTTATCCCAACATCGATACCATGGTGCAATCTGGGACTGTTTGCCAAGTGACTACATAAGAGTAGTTTCTTCTGTTCGCTACAAATAATTGTCAAGTTGACCTTTCAGAAGCTATGAACCCCAAGGCTTTTAAAAGCATTGTGTAAAGAGATTGTGTAGCCAGTTTTAATTTTAGCTTGACTGCTTCCACAAATTGTTTAATAGAGGCTTTTGTCTCCTATGGCTGCACATATTGATTATCATTGTGACATATCTTTTTACAGGCACATTCGTTAGTTCAACTATTTGCATGAAACAATAGTTCTCTAATAACACTAACAGGTGGCTTTCGAAGGGAAAAAAAAGTAGGGAAGTAAGCATAAAACATGGAAATATAGATTTTAATAAAGAAAGTCACAGTTTCCCCTGAAACGTGAAGCACTGATGGCAATAGCAGAGCATCGAACAGCTATAAAAAAATTCAGTGGTTTTTCGGCCCTCTATATTGCAGTAAACATTAAAGTATTTTAATAAGTGTAGTGTCTGCACGCACAGGCAAACACAAACGCATTCCACTTGTTTGGGAACGCATTACTATGCACTGGCTTTCACAAAACTGGTGTGATGAATGGTGCAAATAGAAGTGAGTGAATGCATCTAGTTGCTTTTTGCTTCTCTGAGGTAACATGAGCTGCAACACTAGGCACGTGAAGTTCCGGATTTGCCAGCAGATACTATCAGACAAAGCCACTAGACCCATCAATTATCTCAATTCTTGGAAAAACTGAAAATTACTGGCATGAAGACAGGATGTGCGCGTCATTTCTTACGCCCGTAGAGTGCAGAGAGCACCACTTTTCATGACTTTTGCTTCTCCATAATGGGCAGAATAAAGGCCAGATGCATGCTGGTAGGCTAGCCTACACCCACCCCCCATCCCCTCCCATGCAAGGGCATGTTCAGTGTCTCTCCCCTCAATCATATGTACGTGAACAGCGTGTTTTGTGCTTTCTCTCAATCCTACAGCATACTGCAGGAGGGGCACGATAGGATCTTATTGCGCTTAGACATTACATGGACCATTATGATAATGACAACGGTGTAAACAAATTTTCACTTAGGAGTTTCCCTACAACTGCTGTCCTAACAAAAGAAAGCGAGGGGACCATGCCACTCAAATTGCAGCTTTCACAGCAGCACTACTTGTGCAGCAAATGCCTCAGGAGACAGTCAGTGTTTGTAACGATGACAGCTAAAAATAGCAATTTTCCAATGTCAGAACATTGTAAAAGAAAAAAACCTAGAAGTTCTCAAAAATCTAATATTATAATGTGGATAGGTAAATCAATATTGAATTTTCATATCCAGCAATAGAGTTGACACAATTTTTTGTTTAGCATTTCACAGCAACGAATGTTGTAGCTTGGCACCGCCAATATTATGACATAAAAAGAAGCACAAGATCTTTAAACTCCTATAATCTTTAAACTTCAACCTTTGATATGCAGAGAGCTAGAAGAAGGGGATCCCAAACCTTTCTTTTTCTCATGAACATGTACAGTACCATCAGCTGTTGCACAGAGCGCACGAGCACCTAACTTGGGTGACGTGGACCTTTTGCATCTAAACTGTACCAGTGCTTTGGTTATGCCACAACATAGGCCCCTCGTGCACTCTGCACAAAAGTGGATGATGTTGTACATACTATTCTGAGATGAGTGGTGGAATGTAAAATTATTTTTGTTGTACTGCAGAAATGAAAAGGCCCTTCACAACAATAGGATATTGTAAAAAAAAAAGAAGTTGAGTGCACACCGTAAAATCCCAAGAGATGCTCCACCCTCGAATGATAACCCACCTCTGTTCTTGGCATGATTTTCTAGCTTCTAAAAAACACCAAAAAACAGCCCACCCTTGGTAACCGACCCCTGATAACCAACCAAGCCAGGGACGCTTCGAGCTAATATCAGTGGTTGTGATGAATTCGGAGCCTGAACCAATATTATGTCAGACGCCTGCTGGTTATGGACCAGGCCTTAATCCAAAAGACCAACGGTGCCAGCAAGGCCCTCGTGTCAAAGGAGACCAATGCTGTGTTCGTTTCGGATGGCTGCACACTACTGGTAGCCAGCTGACTTGAGGTGGATGAAGCTGTTCCAAGGACATCATTCAAGAGACCTGTACAAGCTTTGATCAAGCTGGGGCAGTGATGTCTAAAGACCAGATTTTAGGCAAATGCCTATGTTGTTCCTTGCACTCCTATCAATCCACTTTGATATATGAGCACGAATTTGAGGTTAAGAAAGGCTTTTATAGGATTTTTATAATGCCTATAAATGCCTATTATGGCGTTTGTGCCTAAATGCCTATAAATGTTCAAAATCAGCACCTATATGAACACTATTTAGCCTCAAGTTTCACTTTAGAGTGTAGTTTGATACTACTGTTCATGTTGCCGTGCAACACTGACTGTTCGAAACTCTATGAGATTCAGCTGCAGTCAGCAAGGCTCAGGCTGCCCTCTATGTGGATAGCCTCCAAGGAGACCTCGCCTACTTAACGCCAACTTCACGTTCCTCGCAAACACTTTCAAAAAAACTTGAAAGTTCGGGAGAAACTTTTATGAACATCATGCTAATTATCCATGCACAGCAAAGTATCGCCATCATTCTTGAAGGACCAGTAGTCGCAAAGGTATGTGCGAAGTTGCGATTGGTCTTTGACAAAAACAAGGGATCTTCTATACTTGGACGCAAGTAATGCATTACTTGCGTCCATGTGCTTCGAGTTGTCGATGAATTCGCCCTCGTGCTACCAATTGCTAGCTTCCTGGTTAGCTCAGTTGGTAGAGCGACTGCCCCAGAAAGACATTGGTCCCGGGTTCGAACCCCGGACCAGGACGAATTTTTCGGCAACTAAGAAGCTTTTCTTTCTGAGAAATCTGTACGGATTTCCTTGTGGCTTCGTGCTACGAACTGGTGGTTGTTTATTTTCCCTTTCACATTCCCAGCTTTCCAATATTCCTTTCCATGCCTGTTACACTACATGAGACGCTCGAGTATGTGGCAGCGGCCATTGAACATAAATGTGAGCAGTATGTTTGTTGAATTGAGCCCATTGATCGTCATTAGTTCGCAGTTTTATGGGACAATTGCACAGCTATGTCGTGCAATTGTCCCATAAAACTTTTTGATGGCGCCTTCGTGCCATAAAAAAAAATGTTTTTGTTTTCCTGTAGTAGATACAGGTCCCGCATGTCTTTGTTTGAGGTCATTCGCACTTTTGTAAAAATTTCTTGTGCCAACATTTACGACATTGGAGGCCTAAAAGACTGTTTTGCTTGCCTATTTTTGCCGCCTAAAACACGCTTTTTAATGCTTAAAGATCTGGCCTCTAGCGATGTCGGGCAGCCATTAGCGAGGAAGTTGTTGCCTACTCTTTCAAGTGGTGCGATATATCAACCACCCTCAATGGATCAGACAACTGTGGGCTTCATGAGTGACTTTCTTCGGTGGTCCCCACTTCTGCTGCCCTGTCAGCCAAGTCCAACACTGTGCGTGAGGAGGTTGCTGACCTCTGCTCTGCTTTGACAATGAGAGCAACTGTTCTTTTTGGCGTTTTGACGACAAATGAATTCAGGGCTAATAAATGCTTGTTGATTTTTTAGCTGCGATATATTTTTCAACTTCTTTTACTACACACTGAAAGTTGTCCAATAATTTCCTTTGATTTTCTCTCAATTTTAAGAGGGCTCTCGATTTTCTTTTGGGATTTTACGGCAGTTTGGTATTACAGTGATAAGTGCCATTAAACCAGCAAATCTCAAGAAAAACATTGCTTCGACATGTAGTTGCAGCCAATCTCCACACCGTAGCAACTCAAGGATGACATTGCAGGTGAGCAATGCTATGTTATAGACCAGATGGTGTCACACTGGTCAGCTGGTTCCTTAGCAAAGACCACATAAATTTCCTCACAGTGTCAAAATTCCATTCTAAGCTGCTATGATACGAGTTATGTGCAGCACCAGCTCTTCTAGTATAGAAAAGGTTTATGCTTGGTTCTTGCATGCACGTACTACACAATGACTTGTCAATGCTGTGATAACTCTTCATCAACACTTAAGGCTACGTGAATCAGACAATATGCACTTCTGCCATGGTAGAGTTCTGCACTGCACTACACAATGGCACCACAGTGCACGTAATTTCCCACTTGGTGGCAGGCTGCGCCACAATGTTGAAAATAACTTTCGCTTTATTGTTTTGGTGGGGTAGAGTGAAGAGGAGGAATTTCAGTTTGTAACTACAGGACCTCCTTCTGTATATACTTATGATGTATATGTCCTTTTGTTTGACGTGAAATAAATGATTATAATGTCACCTCTCAGATTGAAATGGTGAAAGATAATTGTAGTGACAGCAGGAAATAGCTTGCCTCCACAAAACACTTGTTTTAACTGTACCTTTATTATTACTCTACCCTATAAAATTCTTCAAGGGCCAGGAAACAAGGACCAGTAAAAAGGCTCCGACTTTTTTTTTTACACACCTCCTAAACAAGCTGGCTAATTCGTGCAGAAGGCCACGGCAATCACATTTTGAGACTACACAGTGCTGCGTGCCGCGCAGACGCTCCATTTCCAAAAACTATTCTTACGTCCCTCTCCTGCGCTTGACCAGTCCTTTTAGCCTGTGTAGTGACGTAATCTTGCCCATGGGCAACATTATGTACCCCCGACTTCGTCAATTGGTCCTTTGCACTACGAAACGGCACCTTGGCCCAGCGGTGATGCAGTTCTGGCCGTTTTGGCCGTGCAGTCAGCATTTTCATTTTCCTGTGCTGCCCTCTGCCATTACTACCGGTACAAGCGTTCAGTTTTGCCAGAATCAAAGCCTCCAGAGATCAAAAGGCGTCTTGCGACTGTACCGCTAGGGGAAGGTGCATGCGCTGTGGCATATTTGTTTACCTCGCACACCGCTCGAACTGCGCTGCTCTGACACGAGTGACACATAGAGGAAGCCTTGCTCGGTCGTTGGCTGCGTGCCGATGACATAATCGCTGACGTCGCGTTACATTGCCGAAGCGAGCATAGTCACGGCAAAGGGCTACGCCTACCCCTCTTCGCTGCCGAGAAGGGTGGCAAGGCTGAGTAAGAAACTGAAACCAGCCGAGGCAGGTTGTTCTACACCCTGTAACTTCCTTATCATACCACTTATTCGCAAAATTCTTGCGGCAGCATGTTCACATTGTACAAATGTGCAGTGATCTCTCCATCACAAATTTCCGACCACGAGAAGCTGAAGAAGAGTTTCTATGTTTAGTTATCCCTTCCAATACACTGCAAACTGAATTCAAGGGGCATGTGAGGATTAACAGCACACAATGCATAAGCCTAGCCCTTCTAAAAAAACTACAGTTGGCTGTTGCAGGTTTTTCAAGTGAACTGCACCAGATGTAGCCTCCTCAATACTGCACAAAGTAGGTGAGTCAAGTCTGTTATGATGACCTAATGCACCACATGAAGGTTAACAGAGTTGACAGGAACATGACATCCTGGTTGCCCAAGGACTGCAACACTCTTTCCACCTTTCAACAAATTCTGTCATCATCTATATTTTTTTGTTTGTTTTCTTTGACTAATGTATGTGTTTGAGCAGTTCAGTTGGGGTACCACTGGCTACAGTTAACATCATCGTCAGCCTATTTTACATCCACCGAAGGACGGTTTCCCCAAATAATCTCCACTTTGCCTTGTCCCATGCGAGCCAATTCCATACATTCTCTTGTATGGATTCCCAGGTACGGTTGCCAATTGCGAACTCTCATTTTTACATCACGCCTCCAAACATTATGGCACAACAGCACTGAAAACGGGATGAAGAACACACATGGCACAGCACTGACTCTCAACTGGTTTCTCTATTGGAAAGGCAGAGAATATATAGGCAGGCGAACAATGACGAACAAAACAGCAAAAAAAATGGCACAAACGTTATCGAGTGACTCTCCTGGCTGGCACAACTATCATTTTCGATGATGGTTTAAATGATGCAGGGAAAAGCAGACTTCATGGAATGGTAATCCATGGTAAAACTGTAATGCAATGATATGTAATGTAAGTGATGGTAAAACCGGACATTCAAAAATTGTGTGTTCGTGCACCATCAGCAGCACTCTTTGACAAAGAAATTTTAGCTATCTTGAGCCTCATTTGTGATTGCGCCGCTTGTCGTCCCATGCTTTTGTTTTGTTGTTCCTGGTTGCAGTTTTTAAGCCTTGTTATCACTTGCTTACAAACCTTTTTTCATTAGACTTTGGTTCTTGGTTTTAATTGATGTTTGAGTGTCTGGTTTTAGCAGTTTTAATCACTTTTGTACCGACCGCAAAGACATGGCCCTTTTAGCCACGGTCCTTTTTGTTTTTTTTTTTACTCATGGATTACCATTCTATGAGAAATGGTTCTCACTTCATGTGAACCCTTATCGAAAATCATAGTTATGCCGGCGGTCGAGTCACTGGATAGTGTTTGTGCAATTTTTTGCTTTTCCGTTTGCCACTGTTCGTCTTCCTGTATTTTCTCTGCCTTTCCAAAAAAGAAACCAGTTGATTGTCACCGCTGTGCCCTGCATGCTCTTCATTCCATTTTCCACGCTTTCTGCCAAAATGTTCATGAACCAACAAGCCAACCTTTGTATTAAGATTACTTTTGTATTTCACATATTTGTCTTCAACCCTACTTAAACACTTTCTCGGTTTAGGTCTTCAGTAATTTTTGCAATTCATCACCATCGTTGTTGAAGAGCATGATTTCATTGCAAAGCGTAAGTTACTGACACATTCTTTGTAACTCTTTATTCTTATTTCTTCCCAATTTAGTCATTTGAATACTTATAAGCATACAGTAAATAACACTGGAGAGATTGCATCTCCTTGCCAGACCCCCTTTCGCCATTGGAATTTTCCTGCTCTTCTTGTGGGGAAGTGGGGTAGCCATGTTGCCCTCCCCAATGATGCAGGTGGTCTACAAGTTTTCTTTTCACACAGCCCTGTGCCATTTGCACACTCTTATTTCAGTAGTTCCTAGTCACATAGAGCTGCGCTTGCTATGCCCCTTCACACAACTCAACTATAAATGCAAGAGAACAAGTTGCATCCATGTGGTGTCGTTTGTGCATGCGTAAGGCATTTTATGTAAGAAACCATAGGGCAGACTGAAGGACAGTAAAGGTGGTGATGGCGTATGCACGTCAGAACTCCTTGCTTGAAGCCAGTTGTTTTAGTTTGTGCTGGGTGTATGTGGACCCTTGAAATGTGAAATCAATTTAAACTAAACTAAACATTTTCTGGGCACTTTCAAATCTTAAAGGGATACTGAACAAAAATTTGAAAAACTGACGAAAACATAGAAATTCTACTCGGAAGACGCCACTGTTCCGATAAACAGAGTTTATTTCACGTATTTTTGAACAGTTGGCTGTATTTTTGGTGGATTGTCAGCGCGCGGCAGCAGAACGCGAGCGCGAGCCGTGACGTCAGATTCTCCCTGGCGCATGCAGGGTGCACGTGCTCCTGTCCTTCTCTTCCTTTTCTCCTCCTCTCCTCTCATTCCACTCTCTCCCTTCCACGAAAGCACTGATGCCTTACCCCAGCCGGGAGCATTGTTCGCTCCCGTACTGGTTCTGGGAAACGTAGTGCAAGCTGAGCGGGTTGTGAGACGCGGGCGACAGCTGGCATTTGTGGGATGCCTGTTTCCGGCGAGTTTCACGTCACATCCTCTAGTTCACGGCGCGGCCACTAGACGCGGCGGTTTGTGAAAAACTTATTAAATTCATTATTTTCCTCTAGTTTGTGCCTGAAATGAACGTTGTTTCCATCGATTTCAACCCCCCAATCTTTCAATTTGGTTGGAAATTTTGGCAGCAAAAATTTTGTTCAGTATCCCTTTAAAGAGGCCCTGCAACACATTTCCAAGTAATCATCACAGGACTTGAATAAAGGAATTTTTGCCGCACGAATAGACAGCTGTAAAAACTTAAAATTCATCAAGTACAAGTGGAGTTCCAGGGATCTGTGGCACGCTTTGAGCGCTTCCTCTCTCCTTTCGCAACAGCGAGCGCACTGAAAGCTGTGAAGAAGATGAAAAAGTTGTTTAATGACAAGGAGGAGGAGAGGTTGTCCTGGAAAGCGGGTTTCTAGCCTGCTACTCCTCACAGGGGTAGGGGGAAAAGGAAGAGAAAGCAAAAGAGGGGCAAGGAGTTATGTCCGTTCGTCAGCGTGCATTGTGACCTTGAGCTCTTTTTTTTTTTTTTCCCTTCTCCGAATGCATGGCTTACTTTCAGTGTGATCACGAGCACGGGCACGTTGCAGCATTCTGCGGCGGCCATGGTAACTATGCAGCTCACAATATTCAAATTAGCCAATAACCATGGATTCTGTGTTTATGATGCGGTCATTTTGGATTACGACAGCTGACGAGAGAAGAGCGAGTGATTTCTAGCTGACTTTGAGAATTAATCGTAAATTCCAGGCTGCGTGCTGCACTACAAAGTTTGGTTCACATTTTCTCAGGCGCCTTGACTACTGATTGGCTGCATTTTCTGACCATGCCAGCATTTTCTGACCGTTTTCTGACCATGATCAAGTGTTGCAGGGCCCCTTTAACTCAGCAGTGATGACAAAGGCAACTGATGCTCTTATATTATTTTCATAGCCTTCATGAAATATTGTGAGAATACTGAATTAACATAAATGCAATCTTGAATGCAATCATGGAATACTTGAGCAAATCTGAGGCCTATTATTTTTATGGCAGTTTGATTTAACAGAATTTCCTAGCATGATTGTGCATCAAGATAGCCATATTACAGCAAAACTACTTCCATCTGAAAAGTGCCACATGACAAACTTTGGAAGAGGTATGACATAAACCCATTACACTTTATAATTTGTGTGCAGTTTACCATATCCAAAAGCGCCACAGCTGATGAGCATTTGTCAGCATACCTGGCTAAACAAAAAAGACTATGTTGATGGAATCCAAAAGAGGAAATGAAGTAGTGCCCTATTGTAATGCATAAATAGCATACTTGAACCACATTTTAAAGTGGACATTGTGATACACGTATGCATTACAATTTTGCAAGGAACGACAGAATTGTCAGTTTTAGCTACGCAGTGTATGAACACCACATACATTATAATAAAATATGCAATATTCAGTAAGAAACCCAAACGATCTCTGAATTTAGTTGCACCTCAGGATAAAATCTAGCCGTGAAGAAACAATTTCATTATGAGCCAGGCCAAGTACCAGCTTATTTAAATATATCTGTAATTAGCTTTCCTGCTGAACATTTAGTCTCGCAAGACATTTTTACATTTCAGAAAGAAGCAAAATCTCATTTGCATGTGAAGTGTGAGGCTAATGTGTTCTACGATGCGTGCATGCCAGGAATAAATAAAGATGTTGGAGCTTGATAGCTTACTCCTGGCACAAGCACGAGTCAGTGCCTCAGTTTAACAGCTCCTTCATGTTGGATTTTCTTTTTTGAATATTCAATGGCTCGAGGGATTATTCTGTTCAGGCAGACAACGCAATAACACCAATATCGCAGGAAATGGTGGGGAGACATGCTCTAAAGGCGACAAGCCAGCAGTGAGGCAAAAGCACTTTGCTGGGTCAGTTGTAGACTTTCTTTGTTAACACATTCCTCAGAACCACATATGAAATAAAACATGTGGCCCCCCACATAGTTCCCCCCAAAGACATGTGCACATTTTCAGCACTCCCAGAAACGAACTGCACATCCTGGTGATGATGCAAACATTTGCAACCTCTTTCAAAATGAAATTCTACACAACTGAGACAAGAGAATAAAAACAGAGATGAATGATGAAAGGTGGAAAGAGGAATCTCCAGACATTAAAAAGTACATTTGTAAAACTCTGAAGTTGTGGATTACTTTTGTCCCCTTGGTGAAAAAAAAAAAAGTATAAAAACAGAAATGCAGAGAAACTTAGTATTTAGCGAGGCCATGCAAAGCTCAAGTAAGCCAGAGGAATGGTAGGGGCACCCAACAAAGATAGGTCACGTAAGGGGCTACCAGCTAAATGAGGTGCAGAAAAGGCAGGCAGGCATAGGAAGGACAGCCAGAGAAAGGACAGGCACGCCAGGATAAGAAGCCAGGACATTCACTATTAAGAGAGCAAACGAGAAGAGAGGTTGGGTTAAGGCTGCTGCAAAAATTCCCATCACCACACAGAACCAAAACCATGTTTGCACAACTCAGGTTGCTCGAAGAGCACTCATTTTGAAATGTGTTTGGTAATTATTGCACTGTAGACCAATCAGGTTGCTCTCAATGCCAAATAAACAAGGCATCAAGAACTCTCAATCACATTCATTAAAGGGCTCAAATTTCAGATGCCAATAAAACATAACCTAGCAGACAAAGCCTGCTACACTTCTGCAAAAAACAGTCACATGTGCAGTGGGATGAAGGCTTTCATCTAATGCGTACCCTAGTTTTGGTTTCTTTTTATTTTTAAGCTGGAAGAAATCGGCAGATGGGTCTGCATGAACTGGGCACCCATCAGGCAGCATACAACACGAAGCGTTCAGTTACACACGGTTTTCTTTTGGGCAGGGCATGTTCTATCATCATAGATGGTTCTGAAGATGTAGGCAAAAGTTATGTGCTATGAAAAATTATAGCTATTTTCTGCATGGAGAAAGAAACAGAGAGGGAGATAAAAAAGCCTTTTACGGGTCAATCGCTGACCACGTAGGCAACTCACAGGTGTGAGTTGCCAAGGGAAACAGGCAAAATCAGACATTGTTGCATTTGATTTTGAAATGAAAGGGATTTATTTCTCACACATTTCAAAACCTGAGTTTCTATATATTTAGAAAAATCTATGGCACAGTGTAAAAAAAGTTGTGTATGGTAGCGAAGAGTATTGATAAGTGTTGTACATCTCATCTGTTCACTCGATGTTCAAGCAAACACGTTTTAAACAACTATGCATCTTGAAAGGTTGCACACAAAAAAATATAACTACGGAAATTGTACAATTAAGTAAGGGGCACAAAAGCAATCCACATACTTCATAGCATTTCCAAATGTGCAATCAAGAATCCAGCACGAAACCAGAAATACACTCATCAAAATTTCCAGCAGCACTTTTTGTTCGAGGTGCATGCAATAATCTCTAGCTGATCCTTCCCTGAGTGCAGAAAAACACTGCCGGCACAGATTTAAACAATCACATTGCAAGAATGAAGGCTAAACCAAAAGGAAAAGCACAATGTAGTAAACGCAGACATCACTTGTCAGGACAAAAGAGAAGGGGTGGAAAGTAAGGCTGAGGTAGAACAAAAACAAAGATGCGAATAAACAATGCATGAAAGACTACAATGACAAAGACTACAAAAAATGAATGACATGAATGTACAACAAAAAGCACAGAAAGCTTTTTTTTTTTAAAAAACGAGGCGAGCACACAGATTTCTGGCCACCACATGTGTACCAATCCCCCCCCCCTCCCAACATTTGAGCGTCAGATGATATGTTCTTTGGTTTCACTGCCTCACTAATTATGTGGTGCCAAAGACAGCATTTACTACAGAATGTAAGGGCAGTTTTCATGTGCTGCCTCAAGCACCCAAGACAAACGAAGTTTCCCTACACTCACATCAGCTAGCCTACTAGGTTTTCCAACCCTGCCCATCAGAGAAAGATGCTAGAAGCAATGCGCAATAAGTTAATGCCCGACAAATCCTTCACACAAAATGTGCTGAAAGTTGCTTCAGTTGCTAAACTGAAACCCACAGAGTCCACTTCCCTGTTAGGCCTTTTGGACAGCCTCTCACACTTTCTGTGCATGTGCATAGATAACCGTAAACATGACGGGACAAGATGGACTTACAGAAGGGCAGCTTCTTGACAAGAGCCACCTGCTATAATAGATTAGATAAAACTCCACAAAAATAAAGCAGTAGTCGCTCAGCTGCACCCTTCATTTGGCACAAGTTTGCATCATAATCCTTCAGCGGCAATCAGCAGCTAGCCCCACAAGGCTAGTGGAGTGACACAATCTGTGTACAAGGGAGGGAATGTTACCCGGGCATCCCATGGGATGCCCCTGTATGCATAAGTCTCTGTATAAGGTTCACCGCTGTTGAGACACTTGTATTCTCTTTGCTGTACAGCCATGCTATAAATAAATCTGCTGCAGTGGCAACTCCTAGCCTGACCTATGGGAAACATTTACTCCTAGTCTTGAAGAGGCCAGTGCTTGCAGAGTGCATGGAAGATGTAAACTGAGGACAACTCTAAAGACGCGACCACTGACAAGTTCCCATGTGATCCTTTTTTCATACAAGCCTTCTCAGAAACTTGGTAGCAAAATGAAAAGCTTGAGACAGTGCTCCAGAACAGTAAGGCAATTCACCTATTCACAGCAGTTCAAACATTCAGCCATCCTGCTCCAGGCAACAGCACTTTCAAACAAACATTAAGACATCTGCTTAGGGAGCCTACAGCTTCTGCCACGTTGTCAGAGGCAAACTTAATAGCATTCGCTGAATCACCTCAATGTGCGAACAAAGCAATGTGCACTCCTTTGTGGAGCCCAATCCTACTGTACGCTCCCAAGTTTTGCATGGACAAACATCACCAAAACAATGTAAGAGAGGACTGCTCGTTGTTTCATAGCTTGGCCCCGAACACCATTTTGGTCTCAATTTTTTTCAAGACTTGTAAATAGGAAGACTTGCAAGGTGAACACCACTATGCTTAGGTAGAAAACTTTGCAAATTATAAAGTGATACAATGAAATTACATTCTCATGTTGGAGTAATCAAGCCGTAACTCATAGTCAATGACAAAATGGTTCTAAAGACTGAAGCCACATAAACCTAGAACACAAATTCAACTGAAATCACAACACAGAATTAAATGCTATTAAATGCTGTTGGCATGTGGCATTGTCTACTTTGCAAGTCATCCAACAATCCTCATGTCAATGAATCTGCAGAAGTACATTTGATGTCTGGTTTTTCTTTGTTTTCATATTTTTTGTTGCCTTTTAAGCAAATAAGAAGGGTCCTATGACAAGCGCATGAATGAAGTTAACCGAGCTATTCTCACTTTCTTGACAACACAGTCTCATTTAGTATCTAGAAGATATTATGCCTGGCTCAATAATTTTGATGTGCAATAAAAGTTGATTCTCTCTCGCTCTATAACCATTCAAACACCAAATCTACAAATCATAGTCAGTTCTTTTGGTAATGAGAATTAAGGTGATTGATGTCCTCCAGAGGGGAGAAAAGTTAATTGTATAAAAGTTTTGCTGGCTAACATCAATGCTTTAAAAAACAAGAACAAAATGACATTGTAGTGCAGGAACAAAACATAACATGATAGCTTACAGAGGCAAATAATTGATTTGTACAAACTTTGAAAATTTTTTCTGTAGTCACAAAAGACACTCATCCCAGTCAGTACTGATTAAAAATAAGTGAAAGTCTAAATGCTACCATTGGCCATATTGAGCTGTGCAGTTGCAGGCAAGACTGGACTGGCCTAAAAGTAAGAACAGCTCAGCAGAGACACACACAGAACTTGCACAAAACAAGAGAGCATGATGCATAGGACACCACTGTGGTGCTACCGGCAGCACCCAGGCAAGGCTGCCTTTGCTGTCACACCCTATAACAACACCACAGCGTTTATCTCATAATTAGGACCATGAACAGTTTAGCAATAGACACAAAAGTTCATGTATGTTCTTGCATAGACATTGCCAGTGGCACCAAAGTAGAAAGCAGCATACACTCTTGCCAGGGAACCGTTGAGCTTGCCAATGTTTGCCACAGTATTCAAAATTTTTGCAACAGCATCGAGACTTAGTGCAAGAAATGAAAGACTCAAAAGTGGTTTTGCATAATTTGAGAATGACGCTTAATACAGGCACTGAAAGCAAGGTTGCAGTAAGCATTCGCAGTATGATGTTCTACATGGGGGAAACAAACTGCTAGTCCTTTTGGAATAGTATACTGGGTCACAATCCGGTTTGTTCCCATCAGTGTCGGTATGAGATCTAACACCAGTGCCAGTAACACAACAGATGCTGTCAACAACCGTGACAGTCCATGGCAAGCCAAACGGCCCCCCTTGCACACTCGAAAGCCCTCAAAGCACGGCTGGAAGGGTGGATGGGGGGGCTTCGAGGGTACTCACGAGCATCTTCAGGCGACAGGCAGTCGCAGGCGGGGGGGCTCTGTCTTGGCATTGCTCCGCAGTCGCTCAAGTCGCTCCCACCAGGGATCGGCACCTGGCAGATTAAGGGTGGCAAAAGATGCCCCAGGTGGGCCCATGGGGGGGCAGAGGGAAAGGGGGGGCCCGCATAGCCAAGGGGCCCTTCAGCAAATCCCCCCAAAGTGAGGGGGGTGGCGGCCCCCCCAAGAGGCGCCAGGCCCAACTCCAGTCCTCGGAATTCGCCCACAGCAGCAATACGACCAGCATCTACGTCGGGCGCCCCTCCCGCCCGAGCCGCCCCATCTTGGGCACCGTCACCACCAAACTTGGACCCCCCCCGCCGCAGTCAGCTGCTGGTGGTGGTGGTGGGGGCGGCTGCTCCGCTAGGTAGGAAGGAGCGCACGAAGTGGCGAAGCTGTTATATGTACTGATAATACTTGTATATGTACTCATAGATGTGGTCGTATTCGATAAAAAAGGCTGCTGCACTGCATCCGTAGTTGGCTCACTCTCACTGCGTGGTTGCTGGTGGCTGGAGTCACTCTCATTTCCACGCACAGGGCTGGGCGGCACTAAGTGGGGCACATATGGCGGAGCCCCCTGAAAGGCTGCCCGTGGTGACTGTCGCTCTGCGAATGGCGATGGTGGGGCTGGTCCATTGCAGGGCTGTTTAAGGTGGCTGGCGACTGTGCTGGCTGTTGTCGTCGTGCCAATGGAAGGCTGCAGAAGTGTAGTGGTACGGAGCACCCCCACGAATGTCTGCCTCCGACGAAGGTGGTGCACTTGTAGCGGGTGTCGTTTTCTTGTTGTCACATGCTTCTGCTTTGGATTCTGACTGCTCCTGTGGTGCCCCATAGAAATTCCCATATGGCAGCATGCCATTGGTAGGTGCAGCAGGCCCGCTTGGGGCTCGGGCTGTGTTGTTTGTTTCAGCACTGCTGTCAGCAAACTCACTCTCGCGACTCTGATCCTCAGGCTGGGAGAACTCAGCTTCGGAGTTGTTGCTCCCTTGGGATGACGACCCATTCTTGGCAAACTCTGGCAGCTCTGGCCGGCCACGTGCCTGCCCCACGGAGGGGTTCGCCTCGTGCCAGGCCTCAGCTGGGAGCTCACTCGATGAAGGTGGCCGAGCATTGCCATTAGAATGGCTGCCACTGTTGCTGCTGCCGCTGTTGCTCCTTGCCAAGGGAGGGAAGCTCCGTGAGGGGCCAACCTCATTCGGGGGTGCCTGACGGCTGAACTGCTGGTGACCCATGGGCTCGTCAGGAACGGGCTGTGCTGGCTGTGGGTGCACAAAGTTGCCAGCAGGGCCCAGAGTACTTTCTAAGCCCTGGAAAGGGCCTTGCTCCTTCTGGCTCTGCCTAGTCTGAATCAGAGTCTTGAGGCGATTATTCATCATCTGGTGACGTGTTGGGAAGTCTGCCTCCTCAGTGCCCATGGGCAGGCGCCCATCATGCTGCTGCTGCTGCTGTTGCTGTTGCTGCTGCTGTTGTTGTTGCTGCTGCTGTTGTTGCTGCTGCTGTACATGGCCATTGAAAGCACCCACCACTTGAGGGTGTTGGGCAGGAAAGGTCCCAAATGAAGGACCAGACTCGTACATCTGATTCGGGCCGCCCGCTGTCCCACTCTTGGCTGTGGGTGGCAGCTGGTACTCGCTGTGGCCAGAAAAGCCACCGATCTGCAATAAAAATAAAACCAAGACATTGGTCGGACATCCCCATGAATGCAACTTGCAAAAAACTGGTCACTCTACCCAAGGATAGAAATTAAGGCTATCTACAACTAAATACAAAAATGTATAAACACGAAGGGCCGTTAATCATGTCATTTCTAAAAAACCGCATCTGCATGGTGATTTGACAGTGCCGGTCATGATATCTTAAATTTATCTCTCATACAAGCAGTTTTCAATTAAAGACACCATTTAATTAAAGAAAGTACAATGAAATAAGACAGGAATCCTTTATTAAAGGGGCCCTGCAACACTTTTCCAGCATGGTCAGAAAACGCTGCCGATCGGTAGTTGAGGCTCTAGAGAACATGCGCGACAAACATAGTGCAGCAGGCGGCCTGAAATTTACAATTAATTTTTAAAGTCAGCTAGATATTGTTCCCTCTTCTTTCTACAAATGATGCCATATACTGAAATGACTACACCATATACCCAAATTCACGACCATTGGCTGATTGGCATAGTCATTGCAGCCGTTGCGGGAGGCCCCCACGTGCCCACGCACTCGATCACACTGAAAGTAAGCCGCGTGTTCGAAGAAAAAAATAAGGAAAAAGGTGGCTCAAGGTTATGAAGAAGCGTGACGTAACTTCTTTCCCCTGTGCCATCCCCCCCCATGCTTAGCTTCCAGTGCATTCGTTGGGACGAGAAGAGAGAGAAAGCAATTACAGCGTGCTACAAATCTAACTACTTCGTGCTTGACAGATTCGTACTGACAGATTTTGTGGCGGTCGACTCGTGAGGCAATAACCATTTTTAATGAAGCCATTCAACGATTACTTGTAAAAATGTTGCACGGCCCCTTTAAGTAATACGGTGAATGTCTCACTGCCTTTAGTGGACCTTTCCAATGTGGCTCAAGAAAACATCCTACATCATCCCTGTACTGTTGTGTGTTAGTAAATAAAGTATGCACTGTGACTTTCCCTAATGCTTGCCAATCCTTGCTGATGCTTTCCAAATAAATGTTCATAAGGCTTCAGGAAAGACCACAAAAGGTTGCAGCACCACCCATGAATCTCGCTTAAAAAAAAAAAAGGTTTCAATGTTCTAGCAGCACAATGATGTTGCCACTCTCGGCCAAGAAAAATTTTGCATCGTGATATTGCAATACGTCGTCTATTTGTTAAACATATTCAAGGAACACCAGTAACAGTGCTAGACAGACAACCTTCAATATTGTCCACTGTAATTTTCAGATTTGCATTTCAAGCTTCTTGAGAGGTGAGAACCTGCGCCATTTATTGGCTTTTTCAAACAAATGTTTCCCAGTGTAGATTCAATAGATTCACAACATGTGTGTATTGGTTTCTAGCAGATTTAATTAAGCAAAATTTTGCAGAAGTAGTGACACTGAATTTACAGCGCTTTTTTTTTCCTTTCCAGGATAATGAATGTTATGAAACAATGAGCCAGGTATTTCGTGCCATTTGCACTTAAACACAGCTGGTACATTTAAGGTGAATGTCATCAATGGAATATTAACACGATAGTGTTGAAGAGCTCGTTTCGCTAAAATTCCGGTGTCGGCGTCGGTGTCAGCGTCGTTGGTTGTGAGCGAAAAACCATCATCTTGTCCATGACCGAAAAATCGAGAAGGATGAACATAAAATAAATAATAAAAATTTCCAGGTCCGAGTGAGGATCGAACCCAGGTTGTCTGGGTGGCAAGCAGGTGTTCGACCACACAGCCACGCGTATGCTTGGAAATACACTGAAAATAACTTCCTCTGCTTGGAAATGCAGTGAAAATAGCTCGTGCTTCCCAAACACACGCGTCCTGTATACATACGTCACAATACAACATGTAATATCGCAGGAATATTGCGTAGGACAAGCGTACATTGTCATCAGGCGTCACAACACGTGAATATCATAACGAATTCGTGGTTTAAAGCCGGCCAAACATTACAAAAGTCGCACACGTTACTGTGCGTATTTCCTTAACACCACGTAGTGGGTGCACAGCAAGTATGCACTAAGTGGTTGAAGTATGCACTAGGGACAGGATATCGCTATCGCGTTCAACTCTTACAGGCGAAGCCTAAGGGTCCCCCCCCAATTTTTTTTTTTTTTTCATTGTCATCGTGGTCAACTTAAAATATTTGAAATGCAATTAATTTGCCAATTAGTTATGAGTGATCATTGAATGGCATAGTTGCATTTCACATGCTGTACAATATCATTAGCATACTGCACTACATATTGCATTTATGTGAAGCCATTCATAAGCACTTTGCTTTCAATGTAACCAGATAACACAACACAAATTTTAACTCCTTGAGGTACGTGGAGTAAAGACTAAATTGGTTCAACGAGTTACTGTCTAACACTTTAATTCGGCAGCCAAACTTAGTGAAGTGTGACACCCGTGTGTAAAACGAGTGTAAAGCAATGACATTCAAAGAGCCTTTGGTACCAACAACAAATCCAGCCCACAGAACAGTCCTGTTTACTTGAGCTCATTTGGTCTCAAGTGCAATCATAAGTAAGTGACTTGTTCAATAAATAAATTCCTATCATGCACCTTAGGATTTCTAAATAAAGTTTTGCATCCATCCATCTATCTTTTATCAAAGCAAGTCACAGTAGGCATCAAAGAGTGGCACAAGCTAAAGTCGTATCTGAAACAAATGGTGTGATTTTTATTAATTTTCTTATGAATTTTCATTACCATAGTCCGATACTACTTCACAATTTCTTAAAACATGAGATATCACATCAAGCTGAAGTCAATTTGCTTTAATTGTGCATTTACAAGTGACTATAATGCCACAAAGATTGGCACAGTTGGAATTTCACAATTCAACACTCACGTTGATTTTGATCATACAGTTATGGTATAAGTGAAGTTATGAAGAAAACTGATGTAACATGCTTCAATTTTTCTCAGGCTACCCAGTTGCTGCAGCTGCAACACTAAGCAATAAAGTCATAAGGCTGTGCTCTGATATGACTACAGCTTTAACAATTGCAAAATTGCAAACAGATAGAGGTGCAGCAAGGTCTGCCTATACTGTTGCCCAAAGGTTTGCAGGAGGCATGTAGAAGTGGTTTTATGCTTCATATTACTCGCCTGCAGCAATTTCTCAATGACCTGCGAAATGAAGGCTTAGCCACAGTCACTCAAAAGAACGCGAGGAGCTCCGTGGTGCAAGACGATGGACTGCATGAAGGAGTCAGCAATTTCTGCAGAGGTACCAGAACTAAGCGGCGCAGTCTCTGCGTGTCTTGTTAAATGGTCTATTGCAGTGACGGTCCAACGGTGACCGGGAGGCGTCAATGGCAAGGGAACATACAAGTCAATTCCGACAAATTCAAAAGGTGCGGTTGGACAGGGGAGAGACTGAAGGAAACCGGCAGGAGGGAATGTGGATCGCTTATGGCCCAGACACGACGCGGATGAGCCAACGTATTTGGCTACCGTTGTGGATAAGCCAGGCCAGAAGCAGCAGGTGTTGATGTGGTTGTAGGTCTTGTGGAAGCCTAGATGGCCGACAGCAATGTCATCATGAAATGCTTCTAAAACTTGAAGATGAAGGCAGCAGGAAAGGACTGGCACACAATTGTTACCCGTGATAAATATAGCGATGAAGCACCCCATCTTGTAGGCGAAGTCAAAGCTGGCGTTGCAAGCAGCTGTTGAGTGGTTTACCCCCGTATTCAGGAACCGACCTTAACTTATCGTGGTAAGGCTACTTACGAAAGGACGAGAAAAGTATAAGTACAAGAAAAGCATAAGGTGAATTTCAAAAAGCTGCCTTATCTTGTCATAAGTGCGCCTTATGAAAGGCGTCCTTACCGCGCCAAGTATGTGCCCTGGGAGCGAGCTTAGGTAAATTTTTGCTACAAAATGTTTACCTCGAGAAGCAATAAATTAGTTTTATTGCAAGAAACCTAGAAGACTATGCACAGAAGCAGCCATACGTACACAGCAGAAATGTTTGTTAAGGCACTGGGAGTGTTCGGTAAAATACACGTGTTTCGTCTGGCCACATTTGTTCAACCCCCGTCGACGCAGTGGGGTCGCGAGGTCACTGTTGCTATTTCGACGTCTTGCGTGTTTTTGCTGTGTTCTTTGATGGTATTTTTGCGTTGGCTTCAGCGTTTGTCGTATTCTCTCGCTTTTTAAATTTCACTTGATTGTTTGAGTAGATTTACAGTATTTGCTTTTACGAAGATGCATTTATTATCGAACGGCGCACTATTGTGAGCTTTACCGACGTACAGTGCGGCGTCGTGACGGATTTTGTCAACAAGTACCGTGAGGTATACTTGAAAACATGAAGACGGACGCCGTGTCCCTTCAGAGGAAACAAAAAACGTGGACGCAGCTCGCAATAGAATTCAACAGCCGACACAATGTGCATCCGTGTACGGCCGACCAAACAACCAGAAAAATGTTAGCGCCACTTTGGGAAATTTTACCAGTACGGGAAACAGTGTTTTTGCAATCAAAGCAGATATCCGCCGGACTGTATACTCGTGACACGGTCAGCTGCGAGGCATTGACAAGGTCGCCGCTCCCAAGTTGAAACGTGCCCACTCTATAAAAGTGCGATGCCATGAGCAGCTGCACGAGAGGCGGCCCAGGGAACACACGACCGTTGATAGTTTTCTGCAGAAACCACAACGAGCAGCTTCTTCACGGCACTTTTTGTGAGTGAGGCGGGGGCGCGACACAAAAATTCCTGCTTGTCGTAGGTATCCACGGGGTTCCGTCGATCCTTGAGGACTCGCCGCGGCGGTGGCGTGTATGCGTACTCTGTGCTGTTCAATATTCCTTCATAGCGGTCCACATAATCAACGAACTGCGCAAAGTTGTCGTCCCCCGTCATGTTGTTTGCCTACAAGGAAGCCTTAAGGTAGGTCATAGGCTACCTTAACCGAGCCTTACTTAAGTGCGAGGAAAGTTCAGCGATAAGTACAAGGTAGGTTCTTGAAAGGCGTTAAGGGCGGACTTATGGCTAAGGTTGACTTAAGTCACAAGTATAAGGTCAAGTTAGGTTTGTGAATATGGGGGTTAGTGATGCCACGAAAGCGGTCAATGAAAGCTCAACAGTAGGAGTCTGCTCACTGAATTGAACAGAAATCGGAGCACAAAGAAAATTGGAATTTGATCCAGTGAGGTGATCAACAGCTGGTGTGAGGCAGGCGGGACAACGGAGGCAGGCAGGACAACGGAGCCACTTGAAGGAGATGCTGAGGACGTATTGTCAAAGAGAGAGTGAAAGTGGGCATTGGGACAGTACATCACCATCGTAAAGACATTTGACAGACTTGTACGTGATGGTAAAGTTGTATTCTTGCAAGCGCAGTCTCCAACACCCTATACGCCTAGTGCACCGCCTTTAGAGGCGCCACTGAAAGCCACCTAGAGGGCGCCGGCGACAGTACGCTCGGGGAGCCGAGCAGACGACAACGCTTTGCACAGCTTTGCTGTGAGGGGATGGATGAAGTTCGCGGCTGCGATCTCCCCTCCTTTCGGGTGCCATACAACTAATTCTGCGCTGGCAGCTGCAGGAAAGGCGCGGGGCTCTACGAAAGTGGACTTGCGCACGGTGTTGGATCACAAACGAGCGCTTAACTAAGCACGCGTCGCCGATTTCAAACAACGGCACGAAAACCCGCGCCGACGGTTCACGTGCACTGAAAAAACAAGTATCAAAAGGCGCCGAAAAGGCAACCCTCACCCCTCCGCAGAACGCGCCAACGCGCGTGCGCAAGTTCGGGAGAATTCGAGAAATCATAGCGGCGGCGTCTGATTTCGCACACAAATCTGTGAGAAGGATGCAGCCGTTTCTCTGTAGGTTTCACTGTGCTACGCACATACATCAATCATGTAGAACCTTCTCGGACCCAATCGTTCGGCCAGCGCGGCGACGGAGGGTCAGTTAGTGAAGAAGTTTGTTGTTCAAGTGATAGCGTACGTGGTTCGCTCGACCAGAGAAGACGTGTTGCTTGACGATGTAGTGCGGTCAGTCGGACTTTGAAGTGTCAAGGGATGGACGCCGTGGGAGCACTGACAAGATTTGAAGAGGGTCGCCGAGGAGACATATGATGACCGACTGCGAATGAGAAGGAACCGTCAGCGCTACTGTCTACGTGGAGTGAATCGTGAAGCCGGTGAATGTGAAAGGTGCGTCGCGGAGACCAGCGTAACAGTGCCCAGCTATGAGGTGTAGTTCGTGGTGAACATCCGTTTTGTTTTGTTTACAAATACGACGTCTCAATTACTTCTTGTTCTTCCCGAAGTCAACCATTGCTGCATTGCTGTTTCTGTAAATGATAAATACAAAACGTTTGAGCGAAGTGCCATTGCATGGCTGTTGAACCGAACCAACGCATGCTAAAGCTGCGATAACTTTCGTCGCCTACCCGTGTCAACATGATCGAGTGCATCCAACGAGCACCGATCGATATGGCTGAACGAAAGCATGGGAACAATTAAGAAGCGACGCATTAATTCGCATAATCACGGAGCGGCTCGCCTTTCCCAACGAACGGTGGCGATCCATTGCTTCCGTCGCTCTTGCTCGCGAGGCCTTGCGGTAAATGAGTAAAACCGTGTTGCGGGCGAGTTTTTGTAGGTGTATGAGCACCCCACTCCACAGCCATTATTATTATTATTAGACATCCCTTGAAGTTTCGGCCACCATAAATACGACGAACGTTGCTTATTTCATTACGGAAACTCGAACAACGCGGAAACACACGCACAACGGCCTAGGTAACAACGGCGGCCGTCTGCTTACTGCCCCGAGAGTGGTGAGCAAGTTCGCCACCTATGGCGCTTCCATCGGCGTGCACTAGGCGTATACATCCAGACATATTCTTCACTGATGACAGCCAACACAGCGCGTGATGACTGGTGACGATGGTGAACTGACGACCGTAGAGGTAAGGGCAAAATTTCTGTATCAACCAAATAACCAAGCACTCCTGCTCTGTGATCGTGTAGTTTCGCTCAGCTGTTGAGTGGGTCCAGCTAGCATATGCCACAACCTGCTCTCTAGAGGCGGCATCACGCTGCAGGAGCACTGCTCCTATGCCTGGAGCACTTGCGTCAGTATGGATTATAGTGTGCATTCTCTTGTAAAAGGGAGAAGTCAGGCGTTCTTCATGGCACTTGAAATGCTAACTCACAGTCGCTGGACCATGCAAAAGAACCAGTGGTGACTAATAGCTTATTTAGGGGAGCCGCTACGGTAGCAAATTTGCGTATAAAGCGACGAAAGTAGGACGCTGGACCAAGAAAGTTGCGCAACGTTTTTTGGTTGGATGGTTGAGGGAACTGTAATACAGCTGCGATCTCGTCAGGGTCAGGCTGGACGCCATCTTTCGAAACGACTGGTCCGAGGATTGATACTTTTGCTGGCGAATGTGCACTTTTAGATGCGAAGCATCTTATGAACGAGGCCTGTCCCCTCATTGTCCGTCATAGCCAGATGACGATGATGCTGCCATCACAGCACAGCACATGCAAGGTAACCATTATATGCCATGAAGATGACAATGACGCTGATGACGATGAAGAATAAGCGCGTTCCAGACCACACATTCTCTTTCTGCCATCACGGCACAGCACATGGAATGTACCCACTATGGCGATCTTTGTGCAATCTTACAAAGATTGCCAGCATTAAAAAAATTGGCCGCATATCTGCGTGCTTCGCTGCAAATGTCATCGAAAGACGATAGTCTTCTGCCGGTCGTACTATATGAGTCCTGGTCTCATCCGCGGCCACCTGTGATGCTGTTCTCGACCATTTCCGTCCTGGCATGACCAAGCGTCTTCTCGCCGCAAGCGCGGTGTTTTTGGCACCGTGTAAAAAGCTGAGAAGTCGCGCAGAGCGACCGGAGCGACCACGAAAAGAGATTCTCTTGTTTGCAGCGACGATGGCAGACTGCGCCAGCTATCGTGCGTCGGATGAAACACGCGGCACTTCGCGCGACCTCGGAGATAGACGACGGCTCTTCGCTTTGCGAGGCAGCTCGCATTTTCAGCGCAGCCTAAGAAACACTAGGGTCTTTAGAATTAAGTATCTATGTATTTTCTATAAAAGAACACACCACTTAATACTTCCGTATTGTTGTTGCGCCTCAGATATGCGTAATATTTGCTTTTTGATCGACAATGTTCACAAGTATGCACGAAAACGACTGTTCAAGATGGCTGGGCGTTCAGAAAGTGGTTAAACTTTGGCCGAGTAGCTGAATCGTGTGACGTGCCGACAAACAGAGAAACAGACCAAAATTTCTCCATTTAAGTATCCCAAGAAAGACTATCGTCTTTAAAAACTTCCTCATCTCCCGCTAAAGGGGACCATGTGTGGATGCGAAGCAGCGGGGAGATGGTTAGCTTGAGCGGGAGAAACGTCGCCGCTCTCGTTTCGCGGCAGCGGCCCGGGCGCTCATCGCGGCGCTGCACAGGAGAGAGAATAAGGCGCGCTCCGTCAATTTCATACCGCGGAACTACCGTGGTGCTCCCAGCGGAGTATGCAGCTGTCGCACCACCTGTCATGCGCGCCGCTCTGTAGAGGATTCCTAGAGGAGAGAACGGGGGGAAACCGTAGGAGAGGAGACAGAGCGGACGTGCATGCGCTGTGGGGGGTGTGGGACACGGGAGCCGCTCCATAGAGTAGAGGATTCCTAGAGGAGAGAAAGGGGGTGAGCGTAGGAGAGAGGGGGGAGGGGACGCGCATGTGCTGTGGTGGTGTGGGATGCGGGACGCGGGAAGGAGGGACGGACTTCATGAAAGTGGCCGGACGCGGGACGCGGGAGGACCGGGAGGGACGGACATAGCCCCGAGCATAAGATGCTTCGCATGTAAAACCAGCAGTCCCGCGCCACCGCCATCGCCGTTCTGCAGCGGGAGTTTGCCGCCGCGCTGATGATCAAAGTGAGTACGCCGTTTGCTTTACGTGCAAAGATTCATTGGTGGCAGGCAAAGTCCCCACAATGAGCATGACATACGGCTACCGCTACCCGCGGAAACCGGATCACCTGCCTGAGCTCAACCCGGTGGAGAAATGGCTGATCGCTCCGCGTTTGCCCTTCATGAGCATCAGGCGGCTAACGCCACTACCATCAGGGGAACGTGCATAGACGTTGGCTTCTCAAACTTTAAACTACAATCTTTGCAGCAAGATTCCTTAACTTTATACTTTACAGACCACAAGGCCGTTATACTCAAGGGGGAAACATTCTGCGGAGCTTAACGTCATCTACGATGATGAATAAAGAGCAACTATACAGAACTCCCATGGCTGCTTCGCATACTACTCAGGGTTCCCTTACAGGGAGATGTGCGCGATTTTTTTTTTTGTATTTTCTGAAGGCCAGTGTTGGAAAGGCACTGAAGTACCTCATCTAATTGTTGAAGATGTTGGGTAGAGGTGGAAAATGATATCTAAATAAAAGAGGCAGGTCTTCCATTTTGGGACCATGAAGACCAGTAGCAATCATGCACTCAAATGTGGCTAGAGAGTTGCACAGGCCAAATGGCATAACATAAAATTCATAAAGCCCGTCCCGGCATAGCAAAGGCTTTTTTTTTTTTTTTTTTGTTAGCCTCGTTCATACGGATTTACCAATAGCCCAATCGCAAGTCAAGGCTGGAAAAATATTTCGCTTGTTGGAGTGTGTCCAAAGAGTCATCACTTTGATGCATAGGCTGTATGTCCTTGCATGTGATCTTATTTAGCGCTCAGTAATCAATGCAGAAACAAACAGAGGCATTGTTTTTCTTCACTAAACCAATCAGATGAGCCCAGGAACTGGAAGAAGGCCATATAATATTTCGCGATAGCAGGTCATCAACTTGTTCTTCAATTACTTTCCTTTCAGACTGTGAAACATGATATGGCCGATGGCGCATAACACCAGGACCGTTGGTTTCAATGCGGTGTACAGCCACAGAAGTCTGGCTCAGTGTTGTAGCACAACTATCGAAGCAGGCTTTGTGCTTAGCTAAAAGCGCCAATAGTGCAAGACTTTTTTCCGACATCACACAAGCACTAAAGACTTGCTATTGAGATACCACACCTTCAGAGATGTTAAACAGTGGGGGTTGCCATGCTGACAGATGAATTCAACAAATCGCCCTTCGCACTCGACCCACCGCCACCCGGCGCAGTTGCTGAGAACATGAGTAACCCAGTGCAGCACATCCGCATGCAAAGTTATGACCGAAGGTAGCCTTAACCAATGATTTTATTTCCCTGAAAAGTTCTGGTGACACCCATCGACGACAGCAGTCATTGTTCACGACTCTCCCAAAATGGGGGGGAGGGGGGGTACACAAAGATATGTTCTATTTTCCCTTTCTTAACCCATCCGCCACCTTGCGGGATTCCGCAGAACTGATTTGCATTACTTGTGTCCATGTGCTTCGAGTTGTCGCTGAATTCGCCCTCGCACTGCCAATTGCTAGCTTCCTGGTTAGCTCAATTGGTAGAGCGACCGCCTCGGAAAGGCGTTGGTCCAGGGTTCGAACCCCGGACCAGGACGAATTTTTCGGCAACTAAGAAGCTTTTCTTTCTGAGAAATCCGTACGGATTTCCTTGTGGCTTCGTGCTACAAATGGGTGGTTGTCTATTTTTCCCTTTCTTAACCCACCCGCCACCTTGCGGGATTCCGCAGAACTGATTTGCATTACTTGTGTCCATGTGCTTCGAGTTGTCGATGAATTCGCCCTCGCGCTGCCAATTGCTAGCTTCCTGGTTAGCTCAATTGGTACAGCGACCGCCACGGAAAACCGTTGGTCCCGGGTTCTAACCCCGAACCAGGACGAATTTTTCGGCAACTAAGAAGCTTTTCTTTCTGAGAAATCCGTATGGATTTCCTTGTGGCTTTGTTCTACAAATGAGTGGTTGTCTATTTTCCCTTTCTTAACCCTTTACTGCCGGGTGTTGCGAATTCGCGACATACCGAAAAACTCCGAGCCAAGAAGTCACGAAACCCGTGCCGCCTTTAATGCTGGCTGTCAAGTACTCACGGGGAATGTAGCTTTCAGAATGAAAAAATCTTGCGCTGTCTTGAGTAAGGTATTTTATGCTAGAACGAATTGTTTTGTAGCTGATTGCGGAGAGCGCGAAGCACGTGCGACAGCTCTCACTTCTTCGTTCTTTCTAGCCTGATTTACGCAAGTTCAATAATTTTGTTGTTGTTTTTTTTTTGGTGTGTACACACCCAGGAGGTGGGACACAACATGTTACATAGTTTTGAAGTGCATTTTTTGTTGCGAGATCGTCATTTCTGCGGCATATCGCGAATTCGCGACATACCTAAAAGTATGCATTAAAGTTGCATTTTGCATAATTTAACTGAAGAATCGGTTAAAGGTTGCTATTTAAAGCTCGGAAATGAAAACAGTTTTTATTTTGTTCGGTGGTTTCATAATTCAGGCATTAAAGGGTTAAAGATATGTTCTCTCATGCAGTAGAGTTACCTTTCTGTGGCAATTGTGCTGTCCTTTCATTTTGCACAGAGTGCATATAGTAACTTTTTGCATAACTAATACTGTCCATAAATGGAATTCTTTGTGCGACCTCTGCTGCCAGGATTAGCCCACTTGCTGTTAACATTATGGATGTAAAGGAGCACATACTTTTTTCTATGAAAGGAAGCGCTAGAATTTTTAGGTATTAATATCTCTGGCAACGCTCAAATGAACGCTTTTTTGACGGCTTGACCTTCTAATGAAAAAAAAATAAAATTTTAAAACTGATTTGTGACAAAATAAGAAAGCCAATTTCAGATAACCTAGAATGAGAAATGGATAAGTAATCAGTGTGCAATTTACACAAACACCCTGAACAGTGAAAATCCCTCATCGTCATAAATAGCCTACGCAGAATGTAACAAGCATCCCTTGAGATCTCAACATTTCGTGTAATAGAATGCCCTTCCGATGTTTTCACACATCCTTAGACTGGCAGTGCTGTTTTGCTGAATATGAATACACACACAGAACAACAAGCAATATACAATGCAATTTAAAATGCAACACCCTTTTTCTATCTATTTCAAGGTAAGTTAACCTACTGCCCTCTGCTTAGAAACACGGCTTTTCACGTAGGTTTTGCTCCTAAATGACTTATTCTATCACTTTTTGAGTGTCACTGAGAGTATGTTACTTGATGCCTTTAAGCCATCTTCTGGTTTTCTTTTACAGAATGCCATTCATTGACTATAAAGTGATCGTGATCATATACTGTTACTGACTCTAGAGAAACTTACTATGTTAATTAACAGCAATAAATGCTATAGCCAGCTGCAAAAAAATAAATAAATAAATAAATAAAAATAAAATAAAAAGAAAAAAAAACATAAATGGATACAACTTTCAAACACAACGCTTACAATGTGGCATTGATCAAATGATTACTATCAATTGTACTGAATTGGACCATCATAAGTCAGTGCACCATTAACGGTTGAGAATTTAAATAGACACTGAACCACCTCTTGCATTTTTTTTTTTCTCACAGGATAGAAAGGCTTTACGACGAGTAAAGCACCTTCATAAAATATATTACCGAAATCTATAAGATCACCTATTGCAAGTGGAGGAATGGTAAAACGAACCATACAGTGAAGGAATCATTGAAACTTTAAGCACAAAATAAGATACATGCAAGAAAATAGAGTTGCTGTCGCTTACGATCAGCAATTCACCAACTAGGTGGTCGTTCCATTTGACTTCAGTGAAGGAAGACCAGACAAGTGCCAATTTAGGAAAGTGCCAGGCCACAGGACGCAATACAAACACATACAGTCAGCTGATAGCAGAGGCCTAAGCTATCAACCAAAGAGGTAAAGCATTTGCAAGCATCCCTTCCCCGGCACTAGGCAAAAAATATTAACTACCCAACAAAAGCGTAAGGTTTCAGAATGCTTGATTTTTTAGACATTTTAGTTCTTAGTTTGATAGCTGTTGCCTTATTCAATGTTATATCATAAGACCAAGGCTTTGCTAGGCACATGTCAGTTGTTTTCCCATCCCCTTTTCTAACTTTATATTTCTTTTTTAGCCGTAACCTTCAATTCAGCACTTGTGGTGCGCTTTCCTTTGCTCTGTAGTTAGCGTTTTAGACAGCGTTTCCACCTTTGAGAACATGTGTAACAAACTAACCCAATATAGCACACTTTTCAACACACGGTTTCTTTCAAAAATGCCCAGTTCCCATAAAGATGGTAGAATCACAGATTTTCACTTACTGCAGCCTGTTTAATTAGCTAAGACAATTAATGTAACAGTGAGTAACAGTAGGAAAGAGTGATCTAAACATTCTGCCTGGAGGCTTAATTTCTCTATCAACCAACAACAGCTCTCCGAGAAACTGCGAGCTGACAGCCACTAGCGGCAGCCCCACCGCTCTGTATAAAAGAGATTTTTTTCGATTCTGCACTCTATTAGGTGAACTCCATGAGCTTTGTGTGTCGTCTCATCAAGCCCAAAGGGTGGTTCAGGAGCCCGTTAGAGAACTATGCCACTGGTCATGAACTGCATGTTCTAGTTGTCACTTTCCTGTAATATTGTAGTGGTGCAACTTGGCAAACTCAAGTCGACTACCTCCAACTTACAGCAATCACCCTACAAGAGACAGCGTCAACGCTACTGAGCGTGCATTAGATTCAAACAGAATTTCGGGGGTTAACATCGAGCACACTATTATTCAGATTTAGCAGACAGCCCCAAAACCCAAAATCTGCAACTCATGTTCAGAGTCAACTAATATGGCAGCAACCATCGGAGGAACGGCTATCACCTAGGACTATACTAGAACAATTTTTCAGTGATTGTTTATATTCTTAAGTTAATGATGATGTAGACCATAGGTTTCTTTCATCTCACGCATATTACAAAAATTGAATGATACATTACCACTGTTTTTTAAACTTGTTGTCGATTCAGGAACTCATATGGCCTAAGGTGGCTGATGTCTACAAGATTGACTTGTGCAGGCTGATGACACAGAACTGCTGATCTGTATCGTAACTTATAGTTTGCTGGTCAACCCGCGAACTTTTTAGAACAAAATCTTTGATTGATGATTTTAACAAAAGTGTTTTATGCTGGGATCCACCAAGAATTGACTAACATCTTTCCTTGACGGAAATGATGTCAATCAATTCAGCTAGTGACATTCATCAACAATCAATCGGTAACACTGCGTCACAGAAATGCCAGTAAAAGCGGACATAAATGTGCCACACACACACACAAAAAAAAAAGAGGGGGGGGGGGGGGTCTAAAAGAGAACTTTAGTTGGGGCACCCCACTATGGAATCAAACCAATTCTTTCGTTAGGGAACACAGAAGCTGCACGATATAACCACTGCCCCACCGACACCGACATTCTTTTTGTCATGACCATCAGCTGTCCTTTCTCAGCACCTCGTCTCTCCTTTCTCTCAGATTTTGATAGCGGATAAGACCTCCATGTAGGAGCACTGAAGCACAGTACTGCACTAACAGGTGCTGGAGCACTGCAGGAGGCCTTGGTGCAGCCAAATAATCATAATAGAATACAAATAATAAATAAATTGTACTACTTTCTAGCATGCCAGAGGCTTGGCATCTTAGCTTCCTGCTCTGGTGGTGTTATAATGACATACCTTAAAATCCCGAGCAAGCGCCCCACCCTATGGTGAAGGGTAATCGACAATATTCGAAAGAGGGGCGGGAGGGAGGGGGGGCTTGCTCAGTCATGGATCAAAACTCAATACGGCGGCGGAAGAGCCGCTAAAAATAAAGAATGGACACCCGTGCTTCCAGTGCAGTGCTTTATTAAATATGCATGCATTCGCTGTTTTCATTCACACTCATCGGGCGAATAAAAACAGTGAATGGAACACTGAAAATGGTGGGAGGGGAGAAGGGGGCGCGTATTTGAAATCTCCCGAAGAAGGGAAAGGGCGCTTGCTCGGGGTTTTTGCAGTTTGCTCGGGTAAGGGCGCTTGCTTGGAATTTTATAGTAGTTTTATAATGTGCATGGATTTTCTTCCATGCTGTATAAGCCTATGATGCCTTGGTTGCCACCAGAGTGCAGTTCAAACATGCAACAGCAGCATTCACACCGCCAACTGCTTCACTTGCGCAGCCACATTTACAGGTGATTGCCACAAAGGTGACCACATTGGGCCAGCAAGGAGCACCAGCGGGAAGCATAACGCATTTGCGGACTGGGTGTACGCTAGAAACTGTGCCTTTTACATTTGTGATGCTGAGCGGCTTTACCAGGCTGCCACTGAACCTTCCGAGCTGGACCAAAACGCACGTACCTTCGGCTAATCACTCGCCAACAAGACATCTGCCAAGAGAAACTGCAAGACAGCTACTGACACACAAAAAGTGTGCCCTTCACTGTAGCAGAATGGAATTCACAAAGCAATTTTCATGCAACGACTCTTGGTTTCACTTGTATTGTTTTGAACTGCCAGTGGTTGCAACATTTATTATCCCCCCACGTCCAGCTGTTACATCAATTACTTCAGGTACCACAAGGGATTGCTGATGGTGGTCAACGTAGGATGGTGGAAATGTAGCACTAGGCATCAATGTGAGTGTATGTATGTCAAAGGCCGCCATGCCAACCCAACAGCAATACACACTTGGGAAATTGTACTTAACGCCCAACAGAGCTGCAACTACTTCTATTGGAACATGTTTCACTTTCGCGTTATGAACGATTCCTATGAAAGAGGGATCACCATTAATTTTTGATCGGCAACTCCTGTATCAGTTTTTAATTATTATTCATCGCAGTTTGCCTTCATGGCCACTGTAGTGCTGCAAGAGGTGGACCCGCACATTGAGCACAAAATCCCGACCCTAAATTTTGTTTCTCCTGAGCCACCAGCCAGTGAATACAAAGCCCTCTTGGACCCCAAACATTTACTGCCACTATTCTGAAACTAATGCTACACCCTGTCAAGGCCAATTTCAGCCAGTGAAAAGTAGAGCCACACATGACTTTCCCAAACAGTAATGTATTTGTTCGACAGCAATGCTTTCACACTTAAAGTTCAGTACAAGTTGTGCATTTAAAGAAGTGTTCAGTAAAGTTTTGAAGAGAAATTGGTGCCGGAGAATAAGCCTTTGCATGGTCGCAGGAAAACGTGACATACAATAGATGCCTCGAAGGTAAACATTAAACAGAAGTTTGTGGTGGGGTAAGTAAACTGACAAGAACTTTTCTCCAACCAAAGTCATTTGAACACGTAAAAACCCGACATTTCGTGTTACCGTGTGACATTGGTTGGAGATAACATAAAAGTTTTTCTCAATAGAAGCCCCAGTATGGCTATGGCATGGTTAGATAGCTCTAGAGGACTCAACCCTAAAGTATGTGTTCCACTTCGTGTACAAGTTTACCTTGAGGCAACTGCTCGAAACACGAATTGAGATAATGCCATTAATGGAAATATTGTGCATCGTATTGGCTAAAATAAGCTGTTTCTCATTTGACAGATTTATATTTTTATTTCATCATCAAAGTCTCAAAAAACGACTTTTGGAGCTCCACACGGCAAACAAGCGAAGATGCATAAGAGTCCGATCACGTGACCTTTTAACGTGGGTGCAATTGATGGTCTCTATGCAGCAGAACCCCACTGATACATTTATTTCTTAAGGACCCCTCAAAAAAGTAGGAGCCGGGAGATGCAAAAGACAAGAAAGAAAAAAAAATTTAGTGGTACAGAATTTTATTTCAATGCTTACACTTTAAAAAGCCGTGCAACGTTATCTGGTGCGTTTACTCATGCCCGAGCGGCACTAAAATTTTTTCTAGCCCCTGCAGTGTCATATCCTTTTAATAAATCTAATGCCACCACTCAGCCGGCCTGAGAACTGGCTAACTTCCCTGTCCTTCAGTCTAGCGCCAGCGCGGCCGACACCTGGCAAGCGATCACTTCTGGCGATACCTTCGCGAGATTGTCGCCGGATGCGTCGGCATCTCCGAGCGACAATGTAGCCCTGTTGGCATAGTGTCGGACCACCGTGGCTCGTCGTAGACGGTCGAACGCCTTGCGAAAGTACCCCCGCAAGCGATCGTCGAAGAAAATGACCTCTGCTCCACAAACGTCTAAAAAAATTTCGTCACTGGAGTACGCATTGCCGCACTCATCCACGATCTCGTCGACGGATAGGAATGGGGAGCTGGGAACGGCGTCATCCACAGAAATTTTATCAGCGTATGTCATTATTTTAGCACCAACAGTTGCAAGCCTGAAATAACTGAGCACACGCAACATGACCAGCACGACGAGACCGACCGCGAACCGCGCGAACTCCAACCAGAACTCCTCCGACAAATAACGATGATGATGAGTCCACTCCAGCATGAAGCCGGAAGCAAATGCCAATCTCAAAGGCCTTACTTTCGCGACCAATTACGTCATAGACGCCATATTTGCAAAGCGGATCTCGAAGGCTATGCCTTTATTCACGGCAACCGAAAATACATACCGCTTGCGCCACTCATGCGGCCCACAGCGGCCAATCTTACGGTCAAAGCAGGCCGACCTGCGTGGAACGTCAACATGGGCGCTCTCTTCCGTGGTCGCTCGGTCGGCTCGGAGCGCACTTCGCAACGTAACATACGGGAACGGTCCCACACTTACGATGTAACAGCGGGATTCCCACTACATTGGATACTATGGGAGCTGTGCTAGGACCGGCGGAAAACGACGTAACAGCCGCGAAAATGCAACAGTGAGGAACATAACAGCGGGGTTCTACTGTATTGGTATTCAAATGCAGTAAACGTTTTTTATTGTAATCTTTGCTGACTTAAAATGAGCAGATAAGCCTTCGTATTGAGGAGAACAGCCACGCCGCCCTCGCTTGACGTACGATGAGCGGCAGCATGAAAGTGGTTGGCTGAGGGTCAACCGGCACCTGGCGACATGTTGGAGAAGTACTGGGAGTGCCTGGCTTGCAAGGCGGTACACGTGACGACGAGTGTTCAAAAAACTTCTGCTTTTTTTTTATATATATATATATTCAAGAACGGTTGAAAACGTTAAAATGAAGAGGTTTAACAGTTACACTCACTCCTGTGAAAGCAGAACATTTAGCGCAATGCACAGTTTGCAAGAACGGCGATCGGCATCACTATAACGTCTAGGTGTTTCTGGAGGAGGGACTCTTTTTAGAGGCTTCTCAGATAAAAAATTCTGCTTACAAAACATCCATGCGCTCTTGGAATAAACCGCTGCAGGTTTAACCAATACCAAGGGGGAGTTTTCAGTTGCACCTTAAAAACTGGGTACAGAAAAATAGGTTATCAGTCCCTTTAACAAAATTCGCAGCTGGGCTAGTTGGTTCACAATCTTAAATACTGGATTCAACACAAGACAGAGATGCACAGGATAGCAGTAAGTGGTGCTTGTTCTGAGCAACAGTGTTCTTTGTCCAGAGTTTAATCTATGCTATCCAGTACTTAAGAGGGAGCACAAGTATACCATTTGCTTTATCCTGCTATACAGTAGAGTTGTACAGTATATGCAAACTATTGTCGGCGATTAAATTTGTGAGCAGAAATTGGTGTTCATGGCAAGGCCAAATCACAGCCATAATATTAATGTAGCAAGTATAGTATATTGAACTATGTAATTAACATTTAAAGGCACAAACATACATCCTGTATTCAATGTAACAGTCCTCAGTGGGCTGATGATCAGTCAGCATGAGCTATCCAGGAATTAATGTTCTTCCTTTTTTTGGTAATACTCAAATTATTTTGCAACACTGCATCCAAACTGATTTCCACAATGCTGGCATGATTTCCTGTGGCACATAACCTATCATTATGCCTAAGGGCAGGCCATCTAAATAAAAAAAAATATATTTAATTTGTGTCAACAAACATAAAAGATGAAATAATAACCGCCAAGTACAAAATGTAATGAACAAGCATAAGGAGCCTACAACAGTGGCATACTTTCTGAATTGGCATCATCTCCCCCCCCCCCTCCCCACGATGAAAATAGGCATGAGGATATAACAGTGGCATTATATGCGTCCATGGAAGTTGAATCAAGGAAAGAAGTGTAAATTTAAGGGCTCATTTTATATACGTATACCCATATATACCCCATAAAGTGGACGCAGGGATGACTGCCGCCATAGCTCAGTTGGTAGAGCATCGAACGCGTTATTCAAAGGTCACAGGTTCAGTCCCTGCCGGCAGTAAGTTATCTTTCCGTCCACTATTCTTTCACCACATTTACATTACAATTACTTCTAGTAACGTCCCCTATACATTCCTTGGCATCACTGTCCGTTAGTTCTCATGGAAGATGGAGCGACATAAACCTATACATTACTTTTGGTGATGGTGGAAACTATGCTACTATTGTTCATGCCAAATACCAACATTCAAGCTTTGCAAGTTTGCCAGTTACAAAAAATGCCAAAAGATGTAATCGATCACAACTGATCACGTAAATGTAACTGATTATGTACAAGGCAGTGGATGACCAGTAGTACCCAGTGACGTCATCAATATTGTTCTTTTAATTTTGAGTCTTTCTTGCGCCTTGTATTTATGTTTTTCCTTGGCAATTATGGTCTGCATAGTATTCTAAGAAAGTCGGAAACTGAGCTTGGCGAGTCTAGGGAACTCTTAACGATGCAACAACCCAAAAACATGCTACCCTGAAAGCCACGATGACACGCTGCTGCACATACCCGGTTGTACTAGGGTTTCAGCACAGCATTAGGAAAACAGGCCTTAATTTTGTTGATCTGTTTTAGTAATCGACCTAGTCTTTGTCAGATTAACAAAAATAGGATTCTGAAATACCACTAGGTCAGCCTGAACTGATTTAGCGTTTTCAGTGACCCGCGCGGGGACTAAGGTTGTGCCACAAACGGTACGTCACTGTCGCTATGATACGTGCATGTCGTTCTTCACCTACGCAACATCGATTTATTAGGCAGTTTTAGAGTCGGGCACCCAAAGCTTTGCGTAAGCGTTTGTCGCCACCGCGCATGCGCCATACGCTGAACTCATATATCGTAAATCGGTACGAACGTCATGTATTGAACGTAGCGTGCGTACCGAAGCAACGCAAACCCTGTGCACCGAATTCTGACAGAGCTTCAGGGTAAGGTTTCTCGTCCGCAAACCGAAAAGCATGATAATCACGCTCGGATCTTCACGAGATCAACGCAAAGAAGCTTTTGGTAGCTTGAGTACGTTGCTGCTCAAAAAGTGGCTAGCGTGTGACGCGTGCGCATTGGCGACATCTTAAGGCGATTGCACTCGCAAAGCTTACTTTTTAAGCGTATGCTCGGACTTCGCGTTACAATTTCCAAGCGCTCGCTCTAACGCTATGCGGCGTACTCAAGCTGCCTTGTTATATTTTACGTAGTTCAGCGTTCACCAAACGCAAACCCATCTCTGGCACCCAAAAACCGGCAGCACGTTGGCGCACCCCAGAGACTAATGCTTGTAATGCCAGGTGCGTACGCACTGAAGCAAGGCTCCGCGGGTCTCAAGTTAGCAAACGCGCGCGAAAACAGTAGCTCAAATAAGCGAACGCGCGCGCGGAAACTGTAGCCCGAACCACGCAACCTTGCATGACACGATTCACGTAAACAGCAACGGCGTATTAGTAAAATAAAGCGCTACACTTCGCCGTTGCTGCTATTTTATACCGGTGTCCCACGGTTACTTTTGATCGCGATCGGGCCTGATACGGATCGAATTTCACCATCGCGATTGGCTCATTTATACAATAACTGTTGAGAAATTTTATCCGAATCGGGCTCGATCGCCATCAGCAGTGCAGCGTGCGACACCGGGATCACACAAAGCAGGGCCGGTATATCGTAGCGATACGGTATGCTCGATTCAATTATGCTTGTCTTGTCCGCTGCTCGCGGGAGCCTGAAACCGACGACCACTGGTTAAGCGCGAAAAGGCCGACATTAGCATCGGCAAATGCATCGCTACAAAATACCGTCTCAGCATTCGACCAATAATGTAATGAATTATTTTATTAATAAGCCGGCATGTCCGTTCGTTGGCTGTGCGAACACAAACGTGCGAGCAATTGAAGCTGCACAGAAAGCGCGCGACAAAAAAGCTAAAAACGACCGCGACGTTCCCTCCTCCTTTTTATTATTATTACTATCCTAACGATTCCCTGAGTCGCATGCTCATCGGTATTTTAAGATTTCCAGATGGCGGGTATAGGAGGCGGGAGTCGGATGCGTACACATTGCTGGGTCAGTTCAGCAAGGGTACACATCTGATGTGTCCCACGCTTTCACGTGGTCTCCAGCATCTCTGAAATCCCGCGGAACACTCGCAGCACGTCAACTGACGCCGGAGTCAAAAGTTGGCGCCACAAAGCAAAACGATGCGTACAGTTTCCTTCCGTTGCTTAACACGGCTGCGCCAAGACAGGGGCACAATTTCGTTACAACAAACGTTCCATTGTAGTCGGTGCTGAAGGGTTAAAATAGTACAATTAAGATAAACGGTTAATTAAGCGTGGTTAGCTCCATGCCAGCCGCGACGCGCGAAAGCCGCGCATCGGAAAAGTGAATAGCAGTGGGTTAACCAGCGGCAGCAGCGGCCTAAATATGCGAACCAACAAGACCACACTCAAGCAAAACAAGGTGATGGAAAATATATAGCACTGCACATCGAGAATGCCTCGCGTAAAGCCGCAACCTAAACATTAGCTTTCGGTGAAAGCATTTCTTCCATTAAGTTACGGCTTCACTTCCTTCAACAGTGCGTGCATCAGAAAGCCCACCGAGGGAGGAGAGTTGTTAAAAGCGTAAGGAGGGCGAGGGCCCCACTCGAAGGAAGCGCTTGACCCCAAACAGCCACTCCCATATGTTGGCGCCCCATGCGGCGGCGGCACTCCGTCGTGCGCCGTCCAGAGAAACCCTGGCAGCTCAAAGACTCACCCCTGGGTGCCCGAGGTGTTCCGGCACTCCCTGCGGGAGGTACGGCGTCGTGGAGCCGTTCAGCGTCCTCCCGTTGAGATTATTTCTGCCGCCGGGGGGACGACGCCATTCCGTCTTTTCCGGCAACCCCGCTTCCGCAAATGGCGCTCGCTACCTGCAGGCGGCGGCAGCACGTTGCTGGAGAATGCTGCAGCGACGCGAGGCCCACCGAAGGGCAACGCGGATGCGCGTTCGACTCTCAAAAGGTAGCAACGAGGCTCGTCGCGTTCAGCCCTTGGCACGCGCCTGCCGACGGAACGATGGCCGACGGTCTCCCATGCGCGGCGGTCGACCGGAATTCGCGGGAGGCCTCGCGAGGGGGCGAGGACGGCCCCGCGCTTCACTCACGTGCCACCTCGCAACAATCGTCGCGACGACATCGCGGAAGCCGGTCCGTACGCAGCGACGAGCCTGGCCGACGCTGGTCGACGCAGCGGGCGACACGAGGAAGACGCCATCGGCCGCACGGATCGAAAATATTGAAAATGGTGGCCGTTGTAACGCGGGGCGGAGGAGGAGGAGGAAGTACGAGAGGATGAAGGCGGGAACAATCGGAAAAGCGCCCGTTACCCTAGCAACCACGCCGATAGGGAAAGAGCTGCGCTGCGCCTCGCGACGCACTTTTGCTCTTTAGTGTAATTCTCTCTCGAAAATAATTGAGCAAAGGAAATCCTCACGCTCCTCGGCGGTACACATGATTTCGCGCTAGATGAACGTCGTATCGGCAAAGGACGCGTTCGCGACGTCGCGCGGCGTGTAACACCACCTCACGGAGCACCTATGTATCTCGCTCGGCGTGGCTTCGCGCTTTATCCTCGGTGCCCTCCTCACAATGGACAGAAACGGCGCTCGTTACCACGAACAGCTCGATATCGCGCACGTTGCCACCTTCGCGCAATCGGCCTCATGCTGGGCTCGAGTAGTTTTTAGTAAGCGCTCATGCCTGCTCATGCAGATCCCTCTCAAAAACACGTGCAAACTGTACGTGCTCACAACCAACGCGTGCAAACGTAGACGAGTGTAAACGCTCACCTGTTGCATATTTTTATTTTCATCTGGTGTGCCCCGACGCCTTTCGTGCATCTGATGCATCATCTTCTCATAGCGCTCCTGCAGAGAAAAAAGTAAACAGTTACATCGTGCGGCGGTGACTCAGCGTAACGAGCTCCACACTCCGCTAAGCGGGATCGAAGAGGAAAAACAGGCCGCATACTTCAATGTCGCGCTGCACAAGTGCTTCGGAACGGACATCTCCGCATACTACCGCGATACTCGCCAATCGATCGGATATGGAATGAGCGGTACGAGGAAATCTTGCTAACGGGAAAAAAATAAAACAGCCGCTCGTGCCTGCGGGCACAGAACGCGGCCCCGCAACGTTTCGTAGATGCGTTCATAGGCGGCGCCACCATCCCATCATCCGCGGTTTGTGTCGAGCCGTTCGGCCCGGGTGGTCGCCGGTCGGCACAGCGATTTCTCTCTCTCTCGTACGGGCATGCGCTCCACGCTGAGAGCGCGCTCTGCGCGTTCTAGCTAAAGCACAGAACACCTAAACGTCTGAAGCTTTAGCTGCTAACAGCTCTAATCCTAGCGCTAGTGCAACGCAGTAAATGTAGAGCGCTACTAAAGAATGTATAGTAAATATGTTCTGTAATCAACTATTATGGCGTTAGTGAAAACTTGTGCTCTTTAGATATAGAAGGAAATGATCACAGATCGGATATCCGCACTTTCTCTTTGTACGTCTCCCTGTCCCTATCGTCACAAGCAACCCCTACACCAAGAAAAAAAAAACGTAAAGCTACTTTTTACTTGCTCATCATTAACGCGCTACTCTTGCTGTTCTTGCACAGGAGAGATGGACTAGATGTTATGTTAGGTGGACCACAGAGTTTCCTACTAGGAAACTGTGAGGTAAAGGATAAATCTCCAACAACGCGTTACATGCGTTTATGGCGCCTGTCACTTGTGGTAACTCTGTGTTACACTATTGTGCACAGTTAGTCATTATTTTAGTATATTTCAATAAACAAACAGAGGAGCGGTATATTAGGCTTCAGACAAGTCTGTAGTATGCTGTATCCACGTTTAAATGAATGCGCATCATCGAGTCGCATTTCCAACACATCGCATCCAAGTAAGGGGAAAGCGACAGGGCGCGGAAGCTCACTGAAGTGGTAGGTCGACACGCTCGCTTATAACAGACGCGAATTTTTTTCAGTCACCGTCGCACAATTGACGCATCGCAATGCCGACCACTGAGAAGACAAACGCGCTGCCTTGAACCATCTTAGCATGGCATCTGATGATGTCGTTATCTTTTCCTCATTCATGATATTTTGATAAATAATTTTAACGCAGTAGCATTGAATGGCTGACCTTTTTGTAGATGACCTTGTGTAGACGAAAAACGTGGCCATCGAAATGTGGGCCAGCGCCGCCATGCAAGGAGAGTGCAACGCAACTTATATAAGTGACTGCAAAACATTAACGACGCAAGAACTACCTACGAAGAAAACACTTTGTCCCGCTGATACGCGCGATTGTTTCAAGACATCATCTTTTGTCCTGTGCGTCGTTGTTTAGAAAACGTTAAATTTATGTCGCAAATTACACAACAACTAGTGCTCTCATCAGCTAAAGCCAAGCAACGAAGACTTCTACACAGACATATACATTCATGTCTAGAACACCGAGCAAAGATAACATTCATGACATACATGCACGCGCATATTTTCTCGTTAAAGACAACAATGGAAACGTGCAGGTGTTAATATCGTTAAAGAAAGCAGGAGTTTCCTCCGGTATCAAAATGCTAGACATAAATAAAGTGTGTGCGTCCATCATTTATTAGTATGCTACTGCGCGACTTCTATTAGTAAAGCATAACTTGTCTCGCGAAGACAGAGCTGCGTAGCGCGCCAAATATTGTTTGCGTAATACCAGAAAAGCCTACTGATATCTGCCACACAAGTGCGACGAATATTGCCGCTTTAAAATCCCACCGGTGATATGCTTTGCGCTCATCAAACTTGAGGAAACGAACGAAAACGAAAAATAATAATAAGGGGGAGGAAATCGACTAAATAGGCGTAGTAAAGTGTTCGTACACCCAAGGGCACCAGTCATACCACTCGCCTATAAGCTGTAGAAAAGTGGGCGCCAATGACTGGCGTTCACGCACGGCTAGGTTCCAAAGGGCAATTTCAGAAAATTTTTATATATTCAGGCACGCTGCTCGCAGCAGGTTGGGCACAACCGCGCACGCACGACACGTCGCCCAGCAGCTCGTGCAAGTCCCGTTGAATGACATCGCCGGACCTAGATTTAATTAAAAAAAAAAGCCTGTCGCGTTAAAGAAAATCAATGGTACGGATGGGCGAACGGAAACGCCGAAAAATGGGAGGGACAGAGGAGGCAGGCGAGTGATGGCCCAGCGCTGGCAAATCGACGTTTCCGTATCCGCGGCTGCTCGAGAGAGTTCCCAGTCCGTTCGCCGGGGGAGCTAGTAAAAGCGCAAAAGAGGGGCTCGAGAAAAGAACGGCAAGATGGCGAGCATGTGGCGTAAGAAACGGAAGCGGAAATGAGGTCCCCGAAAATGTTCGCACACCGCTCGACACGAGGAAGATACTCGCTGGCAGCGGCGGGAGGGTCGCCGAAAGTTCCGAGCCGGAAGGTCAAGAGCCGAGTGGAGAGAAGGTCAAGTTATTTACCCCCCCCTCACTCCGCGCAGTTCTCCGGCCGTGGGCATTTTGCGAGAGGAATATCGATCAGAAATTCCGGGAACCGGCAGAGATCTTCGCACCCGCCTGGGCTCTCCGTCGTCCTCCTCCACTGTTATACATGGACGCATTGTGCGGAGGGAGGCAGCGCGAGATTGCGCCCAGATATTCGCGACCGTAAAGGCGAGGTTCGCGATACGCTCTCCAAGAGAGCGCGGCACGGCATCGTCCACCGAAATTAAAGAACCGGGAGGCACAATTAAGAGACTCGCGCAAACGCCGATGCTGACTCCGAGACGGCACAGCGTCGAGAGTGCGGGGGGAAATCAGTGGGGGGGAGGGGGAGGGGGGAGCGCTTTCTAGGGCCCTCTGTGGCGAGAACTTCTGCTCAGCTTCAGCTTGCTTAACCTTCGGAAAGAGTTAGAAGAGTACTTTCGAGCAAGCGGCTTCAAAGCACAGAAAGTGATACGAGAGGCGATGCATGTCAATGAGCCAAGGCTACACTTACAGTATCAGTAAGAACAACACGGTGCACAGACGGCATGTTCCTAAACTTCGCTTGCTTACTTTGGACATTTCGGTTTATTATTATTATTATTATTATTATTATTATTATTATTATTATTATTATTATTATTATTATTATTATGTTGCAACTGAATCGAAGCAAAAATCATGGTGCGCACCTGTTTTCACTGAAGATGTTGTAAAGACACTTAGTTACACCGCAACAGGCACGCTAAACCACATTCGCTTTCTTTGCGCATCCAGATATCCGTTAAGTAGACTTACGCCGCATATCTACTTGAATGAACACTCACTCCCCTTTTGCAAAGTTCATTAGTAGAAAACAGCGGTTAGGCTAGCTCGGATACCTACTCCGTAGGGAGCATTTGCCGCTCCAAGCGCGACTCCCAACCTCGCTCTTTGAGCGCGCTCGCTACACCTGCTGCGCCAACGTGACGCTACCCTTGCCGACATTCTCACCTGACGCCAGGCTACACCTCATTTCTGTCGCACGCCCTCCATCCCCCCGCCTCCCAAACACACACAGGCGCTATCCTGCCCCGTGTACTGTTTCGCGACCTCCACATCTTTCTCCTTTACCCTCCTTGTTCCCAGACAGTGGGGTGCATTCCCAGTGACGTCATTTTGACGTCAGGCGACAAGCCCGGCAGACCGCACGGAGGTGTTTTCCCTGCTCTGGTGCGCCCCGGGCGAAACGGCGTGTTCTTCCTTCATTCTTTTTTTTTTCTTCTCGACTCCCTTGGTCTTCTCTCTTGTTGGGCAGCCACCGACGGGCCACGCTGTCTAGAGCCCCCCCGACTTCCATCCCGCCTTTCCCCGGTGCCTCCGCCACATGCCGGCGCGCCCATTAAAAATGAGCGAGGCCGGACCGCCGCTAAGGCCGCTACACGAAGGAGCCCGCCGCAGCAGCCGCGGGAGGGGAAGAAAAGAAGGCGGCAGACTGGGGGGCTGCTGCGGTTATGATCGCCTCGACGCGCCCTTGTTTATGGACGAGCCCGCGAAGAACGGGAACGCGTCCGCCGGAGAAGAACGGCAGCGCGACGTGGGTGCGCGAGATACAACGGGCCGCGATGAGAGCGCTAATACTCGCCGGGAGAAGAAACAAGATTATGAGAGCGATGCACGACACAATATCGAAAAAGGCGAAAATGTTAAAAAGATACAACCGACAACGTATAACGTTGATTGTCACTGCATATGCGCATAGCGTCGCCGTTTATGTAATTTCAGAACAATTATCTGCCCCCACATTCCATCGAACGGCAACCCGACGACACTCCGTAGGCGTCGCGAAAACGCGCCCTCAACGCGCTGGCCTGCACGAAGGAAATGCTAGATGAAACCATCATTGTAGTGCAAAACGCGCCAAGTGTCTGAACGCGCTCTATGGCATTCCTTCTATTCCGCCTGCGTAGTGGTCTGCGCGTCGGGCAATGAAGGCCCAGAGTCAAAAATCTAGCAGTGAGACAATTTCTTAACATTTTGTATTTGCGCTTATTCGGTGCACATGTGCGCTGCGCTCTCTCCAGCTTCTTAGAAAAGAGAAACAGCGCAATTTTCTTAGCTTTCTCATATTCTTAGAATTCCAGCTTACACCGGCAGAGCGGCTAATGCAGCGAAATCAGGATGTCCGTAATAGGCATGAAAGAATCACCAGCCTCTGCAGCGTCCCGCCCTTCTTAATTACAGTGAACCACAGCCGGGCTACACCTACAGTTGGCTACGCCGGCTGCTGCCTGCGCTAGTACAGGCACAGTCGACGACCTGCATGGCTCATGGGTTCGCTGATGACGTCAAGAGGCGACCGCGTAAAAATGAGTGAATACACAGAGTCAGTAAAGTCAGTTTAGTTCAGCTTACTTAACCGGCGCGGCAAACAATTTGTGAGTGAGAGAAGCGACACGAGACGTTGTGTGGCGAGAAGACATTCTGTATGTGTGCGAGTCAACATGAGGTCAGCACCGAGTTGATTACCTGATCAACTGCAACCCGAAGGGCAGCTCTCGTATACTGAATTATGGTGGTGAACAGTCAACGTCGGACCGTGTACCACAAACCGCAAGCAATCACATCATTTTTTTTTAACTGATTGCAACGGCTTCGTTGCGATTTCAACATACTATACTCGTATTCCCACAAACGGCTGCTAACATTTTAAGGAGCTTTACGGATGGCAAGCCAAAGCGAGTACAACTAACAAATAAACAAAATAAAATAAAAATTCAGTTAGCACGACCAAGGACGTCCTCGGCTCGACAAAAGGTGCCTTGTTAGCGGAGCGACTTTTAAGGAGAAACAACATCAAACTGAGCCGCAACGAAGAACTATACGAAGCAGATGGCACGCCGCTCAATGCCCTCACACTCGGTGCGTTCGAGTGAACATATATATTCGAGACCGGCCAGAGCTGACAGCGGGCGAACAAGCAGGCAAACGTTAGTACAGAAAAAAAAGTAAGGCAGCTGAGAAGGGAAAGAATGAGAGCACTCGCTACAGTCACAGAAACCACGCGACCCCCACCTCGCCCCGAGAGGCCGCGAGAGAAACTCAAGACCCCGACGAGAGATGTGAGGAGGGGGAGAGAGTGCAGCGCCTCCGAGAGGGCCCGAGTCGGCGCGGCGGAGCGAAAATGGGAGGAAGGGAAGACGGCGGGAGAGGAGGACGCACGACGGGAGGGGGGAAAGGAAAAGCCGTGGGAACGAATCTTGGAAGGATTTTGACCCGTGAGACAGATACGGGGGGCAGGTGATGCTGGCTTTTCTTCGCGTGGGCTCACACACAAGCCGCCTACTCGGTGCGCCGTGCGCTCCTTTTAAAACATTTATTTCTCCCTATTTCGCTTTCACGCGTTGCCCGAAGGAAGAAGGGGCGTGTGGAGGCGCTGAGATGCTCTCAGTCACGGCTCACAGCTGCGAAGCGCCGGCTCAAGAATAGCGTATAGTCGTTATGTGTTCAGCGGGACTCGAAGGACGCGGGGAAACAGACGCTCGCTCTTGTGCGGTGACGGCGATTCACAAAGGGAACTGTTAATCCGGGAAATAAATAGACAAAAAAAAAAAAAATGGGAGAGAAACGCTTTTTTATCGAGTGCGCGGACGCGACGAGCCGCCGACAGTCATCTCTGTTGGCGCGATCCATGCGACGCGTTCTGCTTCCTTTGTAAGTAGGTGGCTGCAGACTCGAAATTCTCTCTCCACTCAATTTCCATGTACACTCGGTCGAATACCAAAAATAAACGTAAGCTGAGAGAGAGAGAGAGAGAGAGAGAGAGGGGGGGGGGGGGGACTGTTGCCACAGTGCAGACTTCGAAAACCGACGTCTCTCCACACTGACACACAAACACGAGGTACACTTTTAAATCTTCCAATTCAACCTTTGGTGCAGGAGTCCACGAAAGACTGAAATATTAGAACTGGAAGCGCGTTATTCTCCCGCAGCTCCCTGCAGAGGTCTACGTTCCGCATTCACGCAACCCTAAGTTATTATTATTATTATTATTATTATTATTATTATTATTATTATTATTATTATTATTATTATTATTGGTAGGGTTTAATGCTACAAAACTACGTCGGACCTGCTCGCACATTTCTACTAATGCTCGCGGTGTATGACAAGTGTATGTTAGCGATATTAGCGATGGATATCCCAGACATAAGCTGAATATTTTGCAGAACAGTCCCCTGCACGGCGGGTCGGCAGCAGCTTACGCATCGCGAGGACATTCCATGCCGAGGCCTTTCGCACGGTGCTTACGCAAGTGCGGCATAGTGATTTTGCGTATGCTAAATTACTGAGTATCGTTACGTGACGGTTTTCGCTTGGGAATAAAATCATACAGCAGTTATCAGAACTACTGCGAGCGGTTAGGATTACGAAGCATCTATAACTACTACCCACCGCTGAGGCTCTGAGACTATATGGCTCGCCCGGAGCTACGAGGTGGTAAGAATGAACCTGGAACCTTTCAGAAACCCAGCTGTAGTTTTCAGACATCAAACACAACCCACCAATCAGTCTGCTACGAAGCGAGTACATGCGCTTGGAAAGGTCGGATACCGTGTTTGGTGGGCATACGTAATGTGCTTTTTTTTTTTTTTTTTTCACACTCGAAACTGGAACGAATCCTGCCAAGGAATCAAATTTTGTATGCCAACGTTATCGGTAAATTGGAGATAACATTGATACCAACGCGGTATCTAGTAAAATGAGACCTCCAGAAGGTGTCGCTTTCGCCTAGGCGACCGGGCTGACATTGGGAACGTGATGCAAGCATACAGCGGAGAAAGGATTTTCACTGGCTCGCTTATCGGTTAGCGGCCCGCAGGGCGATGGTGTGCGGGCCACTGCTGCGTGCCACGCAAGACGTCGAAGCACGCGTCGCGAGGCTGCATAGATCAGGGAACGCCGCTGTGCGCACACAGGGTCGAGATCGACAGGACCGCGAGATGGAGTTGGCAAGAAAGAACGCGTCGGCAGCGAGGTCCCTCCCGGGTAGCGATCGATGGCCGCTTATTGGCCCTCGTCTTGACGGAATCGATATGAATGTCGATACACGGCAGGAGCGGAGGGGAGGGGGGGTCGGCGCCGCAAAGGGCGCCGAGTCAGCGCGCCGCTGGTGCCCATTGATTTTTTGCCCGATCGATCTGGTGGAGGGGGCACAACCCCTCGCCGGCACCACCACCACCACCACCAGCGACGGGCTGTGGTGGTCGGTGCGCGCCAGGGATGACCTCCGGCGCCACCCCTCACCTGCCACCAACATGCCGGCAGCTCGACAGCGTGCCATGGCGCGCGCGTGCCTCGGAACATTTTCCTAGTACGTTCATATGCGAGATTGTCGAGTGTCACGCAGTCGAGGTGTGTCAATAATATCCGGCCTCGTGATCTTGTACCCTCCAGTTTCGTCAAGTGCACATACAGCGTGCATCCAAGTCATTCACGCCGCATTGCCCCGCTTTGGTCTTCATCTGTAGGAATAAGAACCCGTAACCACAAATCTTACTAGCACGCAAGTGTTAATTACAATTCGGGCGAAAGTAGAGAGAGAGAGAGAGAGAAAAGCTCGCAAACGCAGCCGCAACCAATGTGTAACCACGGCCGCTGGATCAAAGCGCGTGTAACATAGCTGAGCGTTGTACGCGAGACGTAGTACCGGCCCTATTCAGCTGACACCCTCTTGCAACGGCAAGAAGCAGTTAAACGCCGTAGACAACTCTCCACGGCATGTGCTCTTCCAACACCGAAGCGGGAACCTCGCGCGACACTACGTAAGAACACGCGCATTTGGTACAGCGGATTACCACTGCCTGAGTAATATGCGCCGTCTTCAAGGCGGGCGATCATTGCTTCCTTCGTTTTTTTCTTTTTTTCATTTTTTTTTTCCCCGCTAGCGCGCGTTCGTAATTCCCGCTCTGAATTCCGCTGATAAAGTGCGGCGCTCCTCGCCCAAGACACCCCCCTCCGCGAATGGAGGCGGTCGCGGCACCTCGCGCTTCCCGCCGACCTCCCCCAGAGCCCTGTGCTGTGTGTTTGGCGCGAAGAAGGGCCATCGATCCGAGAAGCCAAGCGACGAGCTCGGCTTTCCCCTTCGCTGCACTGTCGGCCCAGGCCGCAACCAGACTGCAACAGTGTATCCGACGGCGTCCGCGCTGCCTCGGGCGCGAGAGAAGCGCGGCCACTGACTGCAGGTTCGCTCGTTCAGCGGCCTACGTGACTTTCTCCGACACACCCAGAGCAGCGCGGTGCTCACGCTCCACGGAGCTGCAGTTGGGGTTAACTAGCTCTGATTGCAGTCTACGTGGGCCTCATGCAGCGTCTCTCATTGGTCACGCGCATACTTTGTTTCTTCAGTCGCAGTAATACCGGCGAGTGAGAATGCGGTCAAAGCGTTGCCGAATAGAGCTCGGGATGCGTTGTGCGTCTCGCTCAGCGAAATCAGTCGTCGTTACGAGGGCCCCAGGGAGATGATCGTCGGATATAAGTGATGCGCGGAGGCTAGTAGAGAACGCGAAGGACGCCATGTAAATGAGATAGCGAAACCTCTCGAAGGGGGCTCGGAGGTTTGAGCGATCGCGCAGTAGTCACGCCACCCGGGGAATCCACACCTTGTACTCGCAACGGAAAAAAAAAAAGAATCCGGCGTATTCCTCTGCGGCGTGGACTAAACTTCGGCGCGTGCCAAGCGCAGTCCCTGCTTCTCACGCACTACTGCTAGCGATAAAGAAAGAAAATTGAGGGGGTAAATTTGAAGAAGGAAAAGCGGGTTGATGATACCAGACAGCACCGCATGAAACTCGTGCTGCGACCCTGTAAGCGCGAGAGTGTGGAGTAGAGGAGAGGCAGCACGCTGTTGGCCTGAGGTCCGCGGCGGGCGTGCAGCGTAGCGCGATGTTATGAAGGCGGCAAGCGAGGCCCAATGGCTCGGCTGATTTGCAAGTCAAGCGCATGTCATTGCCGCGGAGGCCTGTATGCGCGAGGGGAAAACCGCGAGGGAGAGAGGGTGAGGCCATCCGCGCACGCCATCCCATTTCGATGCGCCCTTCCGATCGCGTGAGCTCACCCCCCCCCCCCCCCACCTCTCAACTTCTGCCTCCGCAATACTCGCGGCATGATGCGGCCCATAAATGGATCTCGCGTACTGACGTCACAGGCGGTGCGCGCATGTGCAGACCGCACGGCAGCAGCAACTGCGCGTGCGTGCAGCTGTCATCCGGAGCTTCTCGGATTTATACCGCTATTGATTTCGCGGAATGAAATTCTCAAATCTCGGATTTGCTTTCTCCCGTTGCATCGCCTCCCTCTCCGATCAAGTCATTTATGTGCAGCGCATACACGTTCAGCATGCGCCCGCGGTTCTTTTGTGCTTGGAACGTTTTTGTTTCGTTTCTCGTCCGTCGCTTGTCGCGCACCAACCTCAGCATTTGCATTCTTTCGCCGGGGTTCTTTTCAGTTTGTTCAAGTCGGCTTTGTGAGCGAATTCGGCGGTGCGAGAGCAGCCGCGAACGGGCACAAACCCCGCGCATGCAAACAAACAAACAGAAAAGAAAAAGACGCGAATAATGTCAAACCTTGCCGCGGGTCGATTCTTTGTTCGGCCGATTGAGAAAAGGAAATAACCGGCTCGTCTGACGCGGAAATTCTTCGTTCTCTTGCTTTTCCTCCTTAAGTTGCCGCAAATTACCGATCGATTGAATGCCCAATTCTGGCGATCAGTCTGAGAGAATATAGCGAGAAGCAAGTACTGTGGATGCTGGCTTCGCAGGTCTGACATTTTTTTTGTAGGCATTTCGACTGCCCCGATGCCAGCATACGTGGACAGATGCCGGACGGCGAGCGCCATCACTAAACACAGTTTTTTTTTTTTTTTTTTGTATTTTGCCCTCTCAGACTACATAAAGAAAGGGAGGTAAATGAGCTAATGCCGTGTGCGTATCAATGCAGCTAACTATGCCTACAGGCTCCTTCAGGATTGCGGCGATCGCTACATTGCTTCATTGCACGTATATTATATTCCGGCAACGGCATGTCAAGGTACCGCAAAAGGACTACTATACTACACATCGGCGTCATGGGACAGCGGGAAAGTACAGCAGCCACCATTACACCGCAAGGACGGGCGACGCCGCACCCGATCCTTTACAGCTAGAAGTATATCGCAACACCGAATATATATATTAGAAAAATACTCCATAGCTCAATGCTGCAACACCAACACGCACGCAATTTGACGCGCAGAATGTGGAATACTAAACGGCTTCACGCTTCAATATTTTAAGGCCCGGGACTTCGCTGACGTGCACCAACTGACATACGTGTACACACCAATAACCGTGGCAGCTGCCCGCACTTCGATCTTCTCGGCATACGGCGCGAAAAGTCAGTGATCGAACTCGCAGCATCGGCACTGAGAATCACCGCGCGAAATGAAGACACCGCCCTGGGGGAAAAAAAAATGCGATTCGACGCGATACCGAAAATAACCCAAGATGGAGCGAAGATTTAGAGAGAGAGAGAGAAAAAAAAGGGAAAAAGGGGGAGACGAGAAATCGCGCGACGGGAATTGCTTTCTGAACCGGAACAACGGTGAAGAACGACGCGAAAGTGGGAAGGAAGATGCAGCGAAGAAAATATATAAAAAAAAAGAAATAGAAGAGGAAGCCTTCGGGAGGTTCCACTGCCAAGAGCGAGCAGAAAGCGAAAGGCCGTGCGCGGAGAAACTGTACGATATTGATGGAACACAATCGCTGACTCAGACTGCACTCAGGACCACGCGCCGCCGGTTCGATGCAAACCGCAGCGCGCGTATATGCAGGCTCAGCTAGAACCTCAATGCGCGCGCGCGCCCTGACAATCTCGGGCGAGCTAGAACCGCGAGTCGGGGGGTTAGAAAGGTATAGAAAAAATGTAGAAAAAAATATATTGCGCGGTGCCTATCTCTCTAAGTGCTTCGTTGTTTGGCTACACGCATCATTCGCTACGACTGTCGTCATCGAATGCGTCGCCACCTTAAGAGCATGAGCAACAGCGGAGCGTTTAACGTTGAAACTGAAGGACAAAGGACAAATTGGTATTTCGACGCAATTATGCACACAAGAGTGGACCTCTGGTCGCCAGGTATATGCCTATACCTGAACCCTGTATTTCCTCCTACGATGTTGGCAGATGCATTGATATACACGTTTTCTTGGTCTCCGTACGGCCAGCACATAAATGCTTTCCGAGACCTCGGCCAAGTTGGTGAAGCCTAGCAGTGCAGGTTCGGCCCTTCTCCGAGCAAGGTGGGATCACGTGATCCAACTTAGCGCGTCACAACGATTGCAGCACCCATGTCTTCAATGGTTGGCCTCGCGCATAACAGGTGAAGATACGGTTGGATCGCCTCTTGTTAACTACTACGTTTTACCCATAAGCCGGTCGTATTACGTAACCGACGCCACTGAGCTTCCGACCAAAAAAAGAAAAAAGAAAAGATTGCCCTCGCCGTCACGCCTTTATGGCTCAAGAAAGACTCACGCATCGCTTTAGCAATAGTCAATCCTGTTACGCTACTCTCGCACTGGCTCCGCACTAGTAGCAGGAAAATTACGAAGTTCTCGTCAGTGAGAAACTTCTGGCAATGATGCCCGTCAATGGGCGTCATTGCCAGAACCAAGCAGCTGGCTAGGCAAGCGGTTGAGACTGGTCACGCTTTGCTCGTCTTATTGTAGGGAAGCGCAAGTAGAATCAGTAGTTACTTTCATTTTTAAATTTTCTTTCGTGCCCCGTCGTCGCAATATTTCCGCACTTCTGTGAAAAAATCGCGCAGAGAATGGACTGTAAGAGACCTCCATACAGTCTTGTTCAAAAGCGCGCGAACTTTCTGCCACGCCGTGAGTTCCAGTTTTCCAGCCGTGTCAGTTTTCCAGCTGACTGCCCGCGTAAACAAAGGTGACGCGACGCCAGAACCCCCCCGAGCTTTGGCCGCACTTGCCGTGACATTGATTTCGGACAAGGCGGAAAGGAGCGCCGAATCCGCTGACAAACTCCCCTTGACGAGATTTAGCGGGATTTCAATTTTTTTCTTCGTTTTTCCGTGCCGCCCGCTGAGAGCGCACTTACCAGCCACACGCAGGGTGCAGCGACCTGACTTCCGTCCATTCCATTGCGTTCCCTTCACTTTCTTTTGCGGTCGATTGTGCACACCACGCCATCGCAGTCCGCTGGTGCCCTCTGTGCGAGAACAGCTTAACCTCCGCGCGTCTTGTTTCTCGAGTGAGGGCGACATGCCTCCGGGAGCACGAGGAGGGAAGGGCGGACGAAAGGAAGGAAGGAAATGGACGCGCGCGGGCGCGAGAGCCGAGGAAAAAGCCAGCGATATTGAAAACAAGAGGTCGATCGATACTTCCGAGAACGTGGCACGCGACAACCGCATGCGGGAAGGCGCAATGAGGCCCCCGCCGCGGGGCCCCAAAATGCCCCAGCTTTTTGGTGCTGATGGGGAAAGGGAGATCGTACAGACCGAAGAGGGGAAGAAGAATTCCGGGCCAGTTGCCGCCAAATACCGCGAAGGAGCAGACAGAAGAACAAAAGCTGGTTTCGCCCAAGAAAACGAGACAAAGGGAAAGAAGCGCGCGCTTTCCCCCCACTCCGCTCCTGAATGGTAATGACCTTATTTCGAAGCCCCTGTCTGTTTCTCTCGCGCAGAGGGCCTTCTTGCACTCACTCCCCCTAGCAGACAGCCGGGATAGCTTCGTGTCCACGACGGCGCGTACTCACCAAGCGCCGGAAAAACCGCGTCGCGGAACTTATTACGAGCACCGTTACCGACAACAAATGTGCTACTTACGCTTACGTAACGGTGGCGTTGCACGGAGTCGCCTGCCCCTGTTTACGAGCTGCTCCGGTGGACAACCTTTCGCGTACCGTACTCTAAGCACTGAATGCGTTTTGGAATACGAGAGTGAGTCTGTAGCTTGCCTTTAAGCGACTCTGCTTAATACTAAAAGCACACCGGAGGCACCGGTATTCAGTACTTTACGCGAGAAGCACAAGTGTTAAAAAAATATGTCATGCTTCGTTCCGTTCTCGGTTGCCATGCTTTAGTTCCACTACAGTAGCTTTGGAAGTGCACACAAAATGGTGGTTCAGTCAGTAAACACCCACCGAGCAAGCGCTCAGCGTAATACCAGTGATAATATCGATTCTAGGGCCTCTTTAGACGCGGATCGATTATATAAACGGGAAAATAATTAAAAGCATAAAATGGCAAAAAAAAAAATATGGCCTTGGCTGTAAGAGTATTTAGTTCAACGCCGTTTGGTTGCGAGATCCAAGCAGCTTCGCTTCAGCGTTTGCAAAAACAGTGATAACGCTCAGGCGATCAGTCTAAAAGCATGACAGCTGGAGAGAGGGGAGGAGAAAGCCACTGTCAGTGCCGTTCCTGCGAGATAGGTTTGGGAAGATAAAGCAGAGACGAAAGCGAGACAGATGGTACTAGAGACGGGGCTAGGCCGAAAAGCTGGATGTCATCGGAACGTGACCGCACCGATGAGAGCACCGATTCATCATAAAGCGTGGTCTAAACACTGGCGCCGTAACGAGCAGTAACGATGGCCACATGGCGACGCGTAGGGCAAACCATGGGCGTTCCCCTCTCTCGACACGGCGCCGTCCATCTTCTCGCGTCCAAATCGGCTTCTCTCGCGATGACCTCTACCTCGCAAGGTTTTCGGTCGACACGAAAAGATTGCCGATACAAAGTCTGGATAAGCACAGCCTTCACCAACTAGTGAGAGTCACGATCGCGTTAATAAGGGTCCGGTAATATGCCTAACAACCTTTGTTGGTTCCTTGAGAAAAAAAGAAAAGTGAGGCGCTGAACTTAGCACCACCGTAACGCCACACACTCTGCCACTCACACATGTTGCCGTAAGGCATCGCCAGCTGAACGAAAAGGGCCGTGAAGCAGGGTTTATTTTCGTCTTTCAAACCCAAAACTGCGAGACCCCAACGCGCGCCCCTGTTTTACCCGCACAAAGGAAGAAGAACGCGCTCGCTGTAGAACAACCAGAAAAAGACGTCGTAAGCGTGACGCCGTATCGACCCGGGTCCAGCCCCACGAAGGTGAGGTCCTGAACGGACGACAGCGGCGGCAAACCGGTGGACCCGATGCGATTCACGCGCGCCAGCGGATAAGAAACGGGCCGCGAAGATGAAGCACGCGCGCGGCGGCGGAATGCCGGCCGGGCAGCAGCAGCAGCAGCAGCAGCAGCAGCAGCGGGCGGCCAAGCAGGGCGCCGCCAGTTCGGTATCGAACCTCGCGCGAGGAGGGCGACGGGCGAGGAGGAGAAAGCGTCGGGGACCGTCCATGAATTTTATGGCCCACGGGCCGCCCGGTTGGCGGCAGCTCCGCTAGGCCAGCTTCGCCGGAGTGCGCGCCCGTTGGGCCATTACGCCGATGCGCGTGACTAACCATTTCTATTGCGGGGGCCGTCTCCTAGAGGTATTATTAGACGAGGCCTTCTCTCGACTTTCATTTGGCCTTTTTTTTTTTCCCCTAACGCCGATCAGCTTCGTTCGACGGCTGCCACCCGCGGAGAAGACCGAGCCAGGTTGCCTCTGACGTCATCGGTTGCCGACCTACTCCTCGTAGACGGCGTGCTAGACGGCTCCGAGAGAATGACACGGAGGCAGCCATGTTTTACTTAAAGTTAGGTTAGTCTGACTACGCCACCATTTTTACGTAAGTATCAAAGCGGCAACAGAATGGCGCAGCGCCACACCAATGATTCATCTTGTTGCGTCTTATTTTGGTCCTAAACGAAATTCTAAGCTATTCAGTGCTTGACATTGCAAATATGGCATTCCTTGCTGATGCTGCTACTGCTGCTACATTCAGCGTTGTTTACGGTGAAATGCACGAATGGTACAAGTTCCATCGCATTTCTCGTGAAATAAAATTACACTATTATAATACACGTAAAGGTCACAGTAGTCTAATCAACCCCCAGGCTCTACACGTCATTTCGCCGCACATGTTCCAGCGGTAATTGCCCACACGCGCCGCAGCCATGTCTTGCCCGATGCTGGCCCGTCGCAACCTTGATATGAGCTATTCAATAGTTCGTTACATGGACGATTTCAACTGCCGCCGAGCCTGTACAACAGTATGACGTCAATGAAAGTCCACCGATGTTTACACGGCAGCGCCAGATGTCACTGGCGTCAAAACGACAGTTGACCTCGACGGAGGCTGACGGTCTCACTTGACGTCGAACCGTCAAGGTCATCAACGAAAGTGTGGCGCCTGGCGCAACGTGTTGATTAGGCATCGCGTGAAGCACATGACAGTACTTGGATGAAAACAACTTAAAGATGTTCAAACGAATGCCGCAACGAAGCGCCAGAAAAGTTAGGAGACATATTGGCGGCAATGCAGCTTCTGTGGTGTAAGACCACCAAAGAAGCTTCGTGGACGCAAGAGCTGGACTCGCGATATCTAGCCTCCAATACAGGCATCTGAAAGATATCGTACGCTATGTTTTCTACTGTTCCAACGGTTCACTTACTGTGGAAGGTTGGACTGACTTAAATTGCTTTGCCTCACAGAAGACTATCATTCGACAGCGTCGCCCCGCAGTTGCATAGCGCAGCAATGTTATACGGCATTCAGTAACATCTGCTTACAGCTGTACTCCACTCTTTATAAGGACAAATACGCAAAGAAAGTAAAAGTACCGAGTATGATGTTATTAACAGTATCCATCTTCTCTGTTGACATCGCTTCGTAACGGTCGAAACCGAGTCGATTTCTGCATGCTCTGTGGTGTCCGGTGAAATGGTTTCCGGTGAACAACTCAAGAGGACACGCATCGTTCGCGTATTGGACGTCATTCTGCGTCGGTTGGTACTATCACTATATTCTTGTAAACATCCAAATCTTGTGATGGCATCAAGCAACCGTGAACTTTAAGTCGGACAACGTAAACCAAGGCAGCGGAAAGTCAAGTCGCGTCACTCAGGCGCCACATGTCGACGACCAAGTCTCCTACGCTGTTCTTCAAGAGGACATTTACAAACGCTGTAATCAAACGATCGCGTGAGTAGTCCGGGGTTAAGAAACCCATCAAGCACATGCCGAGAAACGTGGACTGTTTCAAGAAATCAAGGAGGCTACGTGGTTGCCCCTCGCCAAGTGAAGGCTGCAAGTGCTTTTCCACTACTCGCAGCGACCGGCTAAATGGACATCTTATGTCTCGCGTTCCAGCTATGACACAGCTGGCAAAAAAGACATCCTCGCCAAAATAGCAATGAAGCCGAGAGCGGTCCAAAGCGTCTTTGTTTACGTAAGGTGGCGGCGGAACCGCCTGCCTCGAAGTCCTGCCAAGTCAGTTCGCCTAAGAACGACAAACGAGGTTACGCTTCCTTCTACAGCTGAAATTAAGCGACGCTGCATCGTTTTTTTTTTTTTTGCGGATTCGAACTCGTGAGCTGCTAGAGTACAGAAAAAACGTTTGCTCTTTTTTTTTTTTGTTGTTGTTGTTGTTGTTGTCGATGCAACCTTGGCGTCAAGTCACTGAGGCGAGTTTCAAGTGTGCATTTAAATACGACTGGCCAGATGCAGCTTCAATATTCACCGATACGTTCAACCTGGCTAGAATTGAAACAGACGCGGTCAATCGCAGCTAGTCTCTTCGCTTCTGTTACGCCGTGCATACAGCGGCGCATCGAAAGCGTCGTTGGAAAATCCCGGCACATCCCGAAGAAGCTGACGCCGATCACGCTGCGTACCAAAGAGTTAGTTATATAGTAAGCGAGGCCCCTGGTAATCGTATCTATCTCCGGACGACCCCGCCAAAGAAAAAGACAAGTTCAAAAACCGCTCAGTGTTATGGCGGTTCTTTGTCCAGCGATAGTCCATTTCTCACGAAGTGGCTGCCTAATCGAGCGTTCGGAGAGGCGCCGTGTGCCGCCCATGTCCGCGACCAGGCGAGTGAAGGCCGCCTGGTGCGGCCACTGGCTTCGCGGCCGAAGCCAGTCAGTAACCTGGCCGCAATTATCGCGCGCTGCTCGGAGGGCACGGACCGTATGGCCTTGAGATGCTGTTGCACCGAGGCATACGGCTTCCCAAGCAGCAGCAGAGGGTTGCCGCTCTGCGTCGTCGGGACAAGGCCCGCTCGGCCGCAAAACAACAGTGCTCGCCCTCTTGTTTCGATGTTATCGCTTTGCTTCACGATTAAGTCTATCAGCCCCCCATGTTATGGTCAAGGCGGACAACGTCAGCCAAACGTGACCAGCAGCGTATAAGAGAGGCAACCATTGCACCAAAGCGACTCGGCTCAGAGCACAAAATCGACATGCATACGCCGAGAATGTCAACGCGAATTTGCGATACATTAAAGAAAGTGCGTGTGTGCCCTTCAGACTGCTGCTGAGTGGGCGGTTGCATAAAATGTGCTTGACGAAGAAAAAATAATCTGAAAGAACGGTAAGCGGGAAGCAAGACGGATAACAAGGCTGAACGATTGAAGTTAAAGGGGTACTGGCACGAAAACTTTTCAGTTTTTTTTTTTTTTGCGTCAAATGAAAGGCCAAGCCTTCAAGAGCCTAGAAAATGTATTGCTAAGCGTGAGTGCATCCTCAAAAAGTAAATACAATGCATTTTTGAAAGCTAGTTTCGGTTCCTACTGGTACCCTGACGTCACAACACGGTATGAGCTTTTCGTCACGTGCTCACGCAAGATATCGTGACGTTTCCACGGCCGCTCCGCACCGTGGCTCCGTCGGTGACGCACAAGCGGCCATTTTGGAAGTTTTGGTACCCGACGTCCTCACAACTAGCCAGAATGCTGCGTGAAGTCACCAGAATTAGTACTGTACCTTGACGTCAAGCTGGTGTCGATGCCGGCAGGTGCGCCACGGGAAATTTGACTTTAATATCAAAATAAAATATCTTACCAGCATTTGCTGAGCCTCACACTGGCTCAGAGCCGTCTCTGTATACAGGAGATCTGTATGGAAGTGTAAACACACCTCCGAAAAAAGGTGTCAGTACCCCTTTAATCGCGTGATTTTTTTTTTTTGGCAACAAAATCCTTGCTAAATTACGTCTTTCTAATAAACGGACGTTATCAACATTCCATCCGCCGTTTCCTACATCCGACAGCACGATTTAGGACGTTCAGCATCCAAGTGCGAACCGCTGGTAAGACATTTTTCAGTAATGCTGCTCGCACTGATGATACCATGAAAGCCGACCAGTTTTGATACTGTCATCAATGCGAATTTGTGATACATGTAGCATCAGAAATAACGTTCTGAGCGCAATGACGCGGTGCACGATGAAGCCCAAAAGTCGTGGATTCTGAATATTTTCGTCGTCACGACGCAAATGCGAGAAAGAACAGGCCGCGACGTTCGTCCGGGATTACGTGGTTGACGCAAATATTAAAATGAATCTTCCCCGCTTTGACCAAGGGCTCGATCGGGGGTTCCCTTTGGTCTGTCATCGACGCTCGGTCAAAAAGACTCCATTCACACTCAACAGGCGCGCACAGTCTCCGCTGCACTTAGGCCCATTCAGGCAGGCAGCACGCAAAAGCTCTGAGGTTGTCATTACACAAAGTCAGCAAGCGAGGGATACTGCAGCTATACTCGGCGACAGCTTTTCTTGACAGCACTGTGGAAGCTACAGAACCAAAGCGCATGCCTGCTACCGCGCCAAAAAAATAGTACTGAAGTTTACTGATAATTTTTTCATTTAACTTGCTGAAATAAATACTGCTTTATTTATTATGAGACTTAAACAGTTGCGGGAAGTTGTAGGCAAAATACAGTTATCGTTCACCTGGCAAGAATGATTTCCTTTCCTTAGACAGCACCACCTTTTCAGCCCACCCGTTTTCCAAGGAAACATGGCGTCCGTGACGTCACTGTGCGGTATAAGCGCTGTTTAGTTCTCTAAGAAAAATATACTCGTAATAGGACACTATAATGTACACTGAACAATCCAAATGTTTCTCACATTTATAATTTTCATGTGTATGTTTTTCTAAACACGCTAACCATGCGAGCAAGCGAAACCGAAATCAGCCGCAAGCTGCCGAACTACTTGCGGAGCAACACGAGTGTGCGGAAGCCCCGCCTCCGTAGCCTTCGCTCCAATGTCAAGATAAGTTGTCGCCGAGTATAGCTCGCTCCCTACACTCCACCCCTATCTTGGCAATTTCCACTCATTGTACTTCAGAAAGGGCTACGACGTGCCTACGCTAGCGTTCGTATCACTTGTCACGGCGAGTAAAAATGCCAACTGAGCAGATCAATGACTCAGTTCTGTATGACTACCGGTACGAGATTCCTTCTCCAACTACACCTCGAGACAAGCTCCTCGCGGCGCCGATGTAAGCGGAAGGGAGGGTCAGCTGGATCTAAAATGAGAGTAATAATAACGCCGCCGAATATTACCACTCCGCCCTCGGGAGAGCCCGCTCATTCTTCCAGCGATTGAGATCGTCCCACGGTGCGTGGCTAATCCTCGTCTGGGAACCACACCACTAACCCACGGGGCAGTGCGAGCCAGGAGTATTGTACACGAGCGCAACAAATGCTACCCCGCAGCAGTTTCCTATAGAGCAAGGGGGGCAGAAAAAGAAAAGTAATAATGAAAGAGCCGTGATGGAGGGTCACGACGGCGTCGCAAATCGAACACCTGGACCCCCGGCTCGCGGGAGGACGACCTCATCCGGGACAGAAAAGAAAGCGCATCCGCCGGAGCAGTTCGTTACCGGGGCTCGTCGGACGCTGTGAGGAAGATACTGTGCGAAGTGATGCCCCGTTCTTATCGCCACGAAAGCTAGCAGCAGCGGTGGGTGGTGGTTGGAGAGGAAGGGAAGCACCTCCGGGCGAGCAGCGAGCGCCCGCCCGCAAGAGGTCGTGCGGGCGGCCGCGATTGCCGCCGGCCAGGCGGCTTAATTGACGCGGTAAGGCGGGGAGGAGGCACGCATCCCTCGCCGCGCACGGCCGCAGTAATGGCGATATCGCGCACGAGCGAGAGAAACCGCGCGCACGCAGGTGCGTCACGAAATCGGCGAAAACAAAACGTTCCCGAGATGATTTCGCTCGATACAAGTGACCCCCAGGCAGCCCACGCCGCCAGTGAGGGGGAGGCGTCAAAGACACTACCGCCACCACGCCCGAGCAGAGTCTCGTTCATCCCGATCAAAGTTCACGATAAGGTGCGCGTTCGCTACAACAGAACACGCGTGCGCCGATTGCCCGCGCAGATAGTTTCATAAAGTGACCCGCCAATAATGCGCTGCTCACCTCTTTCTTTCGGTGGCGCCACAGCAAAGCTGAAACTACGACTTATTCCGGGATATGGGGCGTCGGCATTGAGCAGGACATGAGCACGCCATGCAGGACGTGAATCGGACGCTTACAGTGGCTTGTAACAATGGGGAGTGCGAAAGGTGAGTTGAGAGCAAGCGGAGTCCAGTGGAAAGAAAAAAAAAAAGTAAGCAGAAATCGAGTGTTCCGCCGAGGCTGCCTGCTTATCGGGCAGTGGTTATAATCGAAGCACCGCACACAGATGTTCGTTACGAGGGTTGCGTGATTGATCGCGCTGGCGATCATGGCCTGAGCAACCGCTAATGGAGTCGAAGGGGAAACGACGCTCGTCAGCTTGCCAGGTGCACTACAACGTACGTACTTTCGAAGCCGGCTCCGTGGCGGGCGGGCCGACCACGCACGCTTGTGTGCACGTCGCTAGGTCGAGAATGAATGGACGTCGAATGAGCCCCGCCAAGAACGTATCAATCCGCGTGTGCCCTAGCAGTGAGAGCAATGCCTCGCGAGGACGCAGGACTCCAAACGCTCGCACTGATACTCAACGTGAGCTTTGAGATTACGTCTGTTTTAGTGCCGGACCTCAGAATAACTGTCCAAACAAGGATAACGTCGCGTTTGCAAGACAATGTGCCTACAAACCAGCGTTCCTCTGCCACGCGGTGTCTATGCAAAGGGACCCACAAAGAGTGAGGAAGCGCTCAAGGCGACGTCCTCGTTAAGTACAGGAACACAAGCAGGGCAGTGATGGACAAAAGCCGAAGTCACAGAGTAAATAGTGTGTCGCATGTGCTCTGCGACAGCACGCCCCACTACTGAGCGCAAGCTGTTGATTTGTACCGGCTACAAAGACCCATGGTGCACCATGCACAAATAGGCGACTTCCTGAAATGGTAGTGAAGCAGAGCCTTCACGAAATGCGCGTTGAGTTATGCCCAGCTCAAGGAAGCCCCTTTGGAGCAGCGCATTATCCTAAGGCACGATGTCTCTCCCATGCACACAATGAGAAAACAGTACTCCTATGCTGCCCACCTCGCAAGCGATGTAGCGCTCAGCAGGCATGCGGCGCCGGCCGCCGCCTGATGATGGCCTGGCTATCAAGTTGCGCACTTGCCAGCAGCGTTATGCGGGGGGACGTTCAAGCGCCAGTCGACGATCCGAGTTGAAATAGCGTGTGGCGGTAGGGTGGCCCCCCGCAGGGCGTCCCTCCTCGGAGCGGGACAAGTGCCCCCAGGCGCCCAGCGGCGGGCTCCTGCGTCGTCCAAGCCCCCCCCAACCTTTCTTTTTCCGCAGTCGGGGCGGGGCGGCGCTCGCGCAACGCCGCAGAGTTCAAGGTCGTCGCTCGGTGGGCCAAGGCCGCCACCCACCCACCCAGCGGCAGCTCCTTGGCGGTGCGGGAGCCCGAGGCCCCCCGCACCGGGGGCCCTCCTGTCCTCTCCCCGCCGCTGCTACCGGTCTTGGGCGGGGGCCCTGCAGCTCGCGTCTTCCTTCCGGGTGGGGTGCCTCCGGCCACACGCCTCCCTCCCCCCTCGCTGCGGCGACATTAGCAGAGCCGCAAGGCCCACCAACGGTACTTTCCTCCCCACAACATCATCGCCCCCTCCCACAGGCTAAGCCACTTAGCACCCAGCCGCCCTTCGGTATTTCTAGGGGAAAGTACCCCCTATCAGCACCTGTCGTACCTGGGGAATTTTTCCATTCAGTAAACCGGTAAGCAGCGGACCCGCCGAAGCCCCGAATAGCAGAGATACGCTTGTTAAGAACATCCAGATTGACAAGAACTTCAGGGGCCATTACGCGTCCTGGTGCATCAGATTTCTGTTATGACAAGAAGGTTCTCCAGCAGCGCTTCTCATTTTCCCTTAATTCCAAGACAACGCACGGAGATGTATTCTGCACGACCCCCCGCTTACGTCAGGGAAAAAAGAATGCACCGTGACCGCCGGTATTGCGGCGACATCCCGAAGAGAATCGTCGTCGAGCAAGCTCGGCGAAACGCGGCGCGCAATCAATGGTAGCAGACGCGGCGGCGACACTGCGATCCGCATGCGCCTCCTTTCCGACAGGCAGCCAGAGGCATTCGTCGTCGTAAAGGTGAAGCCAGCTGTGCGGGAGATCCGGCCGGGCCTTGATTCGTTTACTGAGCCCCCTCGTTACGGGCCCCAGCGTCGTTAGAGGTCGCTTTTGCTCTCCGCATCACCGAAAATAGAACGGCCCGCGCAGCCGGCGCTCGCTTTTACGGCAGCAGAGGCCCCGGGCTCCCCGCACAACGGAGCTAACGACCGGAAAAGGGAGGCCACCCAACCCACCCCATGAAAAGCCGAAAAGCACAGTAATGTGCCACGTACTATACGTGTATAGGAGATGCGCCTTTCTCCGCAAATGAACGGGAACATCGGGAAAGAATGGAGGCGAGCAGCTGAAAGGAGACTCGCAGTGGTGCTCCAATCGACGACCCGCTCTTTTCAAACAGAAATGTGGCCAGCGCTCCCGAACTCGTGTCGACTGCGCAATCCGTAGATAACCCGTCGTTCGTAAAAAGTTGCGCCGCTATCCTTCTCAAGGGTAGGAAGGGGGGGAGCCGGCGATCGATGCAGCGTACGAGACGCGTGGTCGCGCAAATGCCAAGAGCACGAACACTGCGCAACGATATTCAATCGAGTCCAACCACACGTGCAAACGTCCAGACATTCGATTTACTGTCTTCGCACAGTGTAGCTTCATGAACCAGCCTTTTTGTAGCGCGAAAAACGATGCGGGGACTCAGATTCCGTCATATCGTAGAATTCGCTCGCTCTTCAGCTCCGATTGCCGCACAGGCCGTCTGATTGACTGCGAAACGCAAACGTGGGGAAATCCGACAAGCCTGGCGGAATTTCGCATTGTTTAGAAGAATAGCACCCCAGGACACGGCCACTGTGACTGCACGCACATGCAGGTCCGACGCGAACACGGGCAGCGTTGTTCACACGCACACCCAGCGTGAGAAGCCGCGGAACTTGTTACCTACTAGCCGCATTTGCCGGTTATGAGCCGCATAAAAACCTTGCGCAAGGACCTAGACAGCAGCTAGAAATAATAACACGGGCCTTCGTGTCGGTCCCCGGCTTCGCAGACATCTTTTACTAGCGAACTCGCACGTGGACATGAGAAGAAAACAAAACCACGGCGAACTACATACGCGCCTACCCGGCTCCCCCGCAACTTCGCCCTCCCACAAGGATGGGTGCGCGGCGCCTGGCCTGAGTCAGCCTCCACTGAACGCGAGGTGCACGTGCAGCCACCGCGCGCGTTGGCGTAAACGACAGAGTTGTGTACGACCCACGCTCCCAGATGCAGGGTTGGCCGCCATAAAAACGTGGCCCGTCTGCCAGCGTGACGGCCGCGAATCGTAGAAAAGAAAGGAGGGGGGGGGAGGGGGGGGGCTTCGTCGTCGGCAATCGCGAAATGGACGCCTTCGGCTCACGCGTTGTGTGTGTGTGTGTGCGCGTGTGCGTGCGTGTGTCAGGAGGCAGCAGGAGGAGATCTCTCCCCGCTAGCAGCAGCACCCCCCCCCCCCCCCTTCTTTTTTTTTGTTTTGTTATTTTTTTTACTGTTCTTAGTTCAGAGACCATCTGCGTAAACAAACAAGAGACGGCGACTGGAACAAGGCAACAGTGCGCGAGTCATCGTTGGAATATATGTATTTTTGCGAGCGTGTGCGTAGATGCGGTGGTTTGAGCAGGAGGAAAGAAGGTCAGAGAAGAGAACGGGTAGGAAAAACGCAGTTTTTTTTTTTTCTTGCTAGAAAACGCGGCATTCTGACATTATAATATCGAAAGTGGGTGGGCGAAAGATATGGGCGATGACTCATGTTTTTTGTGCATTTTCTTCGCGGAATATGCAAGCTAGCGAAACGCTACCTTGGGAAAAGACAAATGCACCTTAACTCCTACAGGACAGCCCGCTGCATTATCCCGCTCGGAACGCCCCATGCGCCTTCTCGTTGCACCCCTCACGAACTATCTGCGGAGTACTGCTCGCGCCGTTGTGCATGTCGTGATGTAAAAACGGAGACAGAGGTGTTTAACGAACAAGGTAGTAAAGCGTGAGATAACAGCTACGGAGATGATTTATGACAAGCCTGGGCGACACTCGGTAATATTTCTTTAACAAAGGTTCCTGCCTCTATTTTTCATAATTTATAAATACTTCCTGGGGTTGTAAGTGCCAAAAGCACGATATATATGATTATGAGGCACACCGTAGTGGTTGACTCCGGATTAATTTCGGCCACCAGGGGTTTCTTTAAAGTGCACCTATGTCGCACAATATATGGAACCTAAGCATTTCGGCTCCATCGAAATGCAATCGCAGTGACCGGGAATCAAACCCGCGACCTCGAGCGAAGTAGCACGGCACTTCGCCTGCTAAGCTACTACGACTGGTGCCTCGCATTTCCCAATCCCGATCAGCACGGTGATGCTGGTACCAGTACAAACTGGAAGCAGTGCGCGATCACCTATGCAGCGATCGAACCAGTCTTGTACCAACGTCTAGTGTGATTACAAAGCAACAAGCTTGTTGGTAACATTGTGTCAGTGTACGTACGCAAAGAAAGGCTCGCACGAGTGGCGAATATGACGTTCACACCTGGGCGCGGTGCTCATATTTCATTCGCTTTATATGTTACTTTTGTTTCTCTGCTTGTCCGCGTCGGACTGGGAGCTGAATCACGCGCGGCGTGCTCGATCCGCGTCTCCAGACAAGCGTCACGCACGAGAAGAAGAGGGCACGACCAGCGGCAGAACGAAGAGAGGAAGCGCTCGCTGGGGACGGAAGGAGGAGAATCGGGGCGAGAGCACGCGGAATCTCCGGGATGAAGTCACAAGCCTCAGAAACAAAAACAAAGCCCGCGGCACGGGAAAGAAGGAGAAATAAAAGTGTGACAACGAAAGCAGCGGGAGAACAACGCACACGTAACGAGACCTGAGGGGGGGAAACACCTCTGAGTCATCGGCGCCCCTCTCACTTTCTCCCGGCTTTCCTTCTCCCCCCACCACCGTCGCCGCCCAACACACAGGGCAGCAACCACCCCGTTTACAACCAACCCCGCTTCCAGAATCGTCTGCCGCGTATCCCCCCCTCCCTTGCTCCGCATCGATTTTTCTGCTGCTGCCGCTCTGTCCTCTTTTGCCGACCGCCAGTTTCCCCTCCCGAGAGCTCGCTCCTTTGAGCCGCGCTTTCTTTTTTGGCTGCCTCCGGCGCGTCCTCTTCATTCGCCCTCCTCCTCATCGTACTACGCGCAAGCGTCTCGGTCACCGGTCTCTAGGTTAGCCGCCCTCTCCTCGCGCAACCCCCCTCTCCATTCTTATCCCTCCTGGCATGGTCGTTTCCCCCCCCAGTCTTTGTTTCTACGTTTCCGGCGACATTTTGCCCGTCGGCTTCGCTTCCCTGCCACCACTCGGGGTGCCTCCTCGCTGCTGCTCCCCTTTCGGTCTCCCGGGAAACGCCCACGCTGCGTCCGCTGTTCATTCATCCCGGCGGCGGCGGCTTTGCACACTTGGCGTGCGCGGGCAACCCCAGCGCAACCCGGCAGACGCCGCCGCCGCCGTGCGTGCGTGCGGCGCTTCTAACATCGCCTTTCGGCGCTTTTGCCGCGAGCTCCCCGTTTCCGAGACGACACCTCGCTTTTTCTCTCCCTCTTGGTTGCCTTCGCTGCTGCTTTTGTTGCAGCGCGTCACGAGGTCTGCTCGGTGTTTACAAACAACGTCGGGTCGCTCGCTGCGTTCCACCCTACGGGGAACGCTTGGGAAAACGGGGCTCCTTGCGAAAGTGTGTCGTTCACTCTTGTCGAAATCGCTGCCCCGCGCACGACGTAGCGTTCAGTGATAAAACTTATTTTACGTGGGTACAAACCTTACCTAGCGGCTTCTACCTTTCATTCCTACGCCTTTAACTACGCAGCGAGAAATAGAAATATCCTACTTCAAAATGCCGAAGATAAATGTACCTTCATAATGCCATAGCGCCTCGTAACGGTGGCACGCTCCAATAATGAAACAAAACGGCTCAGAGTTGGCGAACGCGATCACGCAACTTCGCTTGACGTAGTTTACGGAAAGGATACTTCTCTGCTAGGTAAGCGCGCTGTGCCAGATAACAAACTCAACGGGGTTTCGAAGTCCGAGGAAAGGGCTGCGTTCGCGGCGATAATTACGTTAAATATGGCCTCCAACAACAGTCCTTTTTTCTCCGAAGCTACTTGACTCGCGTCCCTTTCAACGAAATTATACGAGAATGTTAAAGTTGCAGATATTGTGCTGCTCGTTTGCTCTTAGCGAGCAAACGAGCAGCACAGCAAAAAGAGCGAAGCGTAAGATGTCAAACCAAGCTCTCGCGAATCCGTAGGAATTAATGTGATAACCTACTGCACTATTAAAAGTAATGTACTTCTTGTTAGCAATATGAAACATCTCAATAGCCCTAGAGCTATAGACAGACACTGATGAATGGCTATATTAGTGTATTCAGACACAGTGCAGGATAGCAAAACCAGCGCGAAATCACGCGACACTCAATCCCTACTTGCTAACGGTTCAGGGGCGGTTTCCTGCACTGTCCCTTCCATATCACACCTTAGGTGACGATCGGCGCCTCAGAGTACTTCCACTGACTGCCGATGTACCCGTAGTCGTTTGAGATGACGGAAGCTATGGCGTACTCCGGGAGACGGCAAAACAAAGGTCGTGCAGGACGTAAGGTCGTAAAGCGTGAAAATACGGCGGCACGTAGAACAAAGCTGGCATTGGTCACGTCAGAGGGGACCAGGAGGGGAGATTCGGCCGCGGGCGCCAATTAACCGCGCCCACGCGTGCTGACTCCATCCAGGTCAGCTGCTGTCGCGCGCCCACACAGAGTCAGTGGCGGAAATTCACCTTGCTCGTCATATATTTGACAGCTAATTCGTTCGTTTCTCAATCATTCGCGCGCATAATTTGTTTCGTTTTAAATTTGCGTCTGAAATGCGCAGAAACCACACGTCGCGCCGCTTGGCCACAAGGTTCGGCACCGCGCGAATCAGCCATTCACATTGCTGTACGTAGTCAGCTGTTTCTGCGCACCACAATTCGTACTTAAAAACTACATTGCGTATATTATTAGGCATTACCGCTTTATTTGACGATGAGAAGCGGCGCTGCCTTCGGGGCAACAAATAGAGCCATGTGGAGGCGCAGCGCATGAGCGCGAAGAGAACCACAACGCACGAACACGAATCGCTGTCGCGTTCACCTACTAATGTTTGCAGCTCTGTTGAGTGTACGACTTCGTTGGCGCCGCAGATCGAAAACTTCGGATAAAAAACAATGTTTCACTGCGTTTTCGGCGTTACCACTCCACGATTATTCACTGACCGGTAAGTGCCATAAAAATAGGTTGTCAGTCCGTTTATGGACTGCATAGGCGTGAGTTAACGGAAGGTATTGCGGCACGCACATGCCGGCTTTCACGCGATCTACTGCAGCTTAAAAATAAATAAATAAAAATGACGTAAGAACGCGTTCATTTGGCGGCGTAGCGAGCCTCGACAGCGGCGTCCACCCGACTCACCGGCTACTGACGAAGGAAATGTCTTGGCGCCATCAACGGGGCGATTTCGCACGCGGATCTCGCGGCTTTGCAGATCAGAACTAAACAACCGCGCCACAGAGTAAACGCGAGGAGAAAATCGCGAAAAATAAAACTGTTGGATCGGTGGCCTCCGTTCTCTTGCCGTCGGCGCGGCTTTATCCGGGGGGGGGGGGGGGGGTGCAGCGACACAGACGACAGCACCTTCGCGACCCCTGCGAAACTAAGAAGGGGGGGGGGGGGGCGTCGCGGACAAGCGCTAAAACAAACGCCCCAGTGACAGCCAGCCGCCGGGCGAAGGCGGTCGCGGGGAAGCCCAGGGATCTCGACACCCGCACCGCTTCTTTGTTCGTTTTTTAGCCCCCCTCAGCGGGCGGCATCGCCGCTCGCTCTCCGGGAGCGAAGGAAAAATAAAACTGCCGCGCGCGTTTTCAGCCGGTGGTGCTCGAGCGCAGTTCGAGCGACGGCATTTCTTCGTCAGCTTCATCGGAAGAAGGAGCTATTATCCACGGCTAATTGGCCTGTCGTTACTTGGCGGGGGGGAACCCCGGACCCGCGGTAGGGTTAATACCGCGTGCGGACGCCCCCGCCACTGAGAGGAACGGTTCGTCCCCATCGATTTATTTCTTTTGCGTATTTAGTTCTGCCTCGCATTTAATTTTTTTTTCCTTCCTCGCAGTAAGTGTTTCACATGTGTGCACGGCCACCCTTCAGTCAGCGATAAAAAGAAAGTGCGCCCCCCACTCTGGGTGCTGCCGACAGTTTCGGTTTCCAAACGGCCGTGGCGGCGCCGACTCTAATGAACACTCGAGAGAACTGCCACTCCCCGGCCGCTCCGCACAAAACGGTCGCCGAGACGCGAGCCGCTGAAGGAAAAAAAAAAAATAGAAAAGGGGGACCTCTCCTCCTCCCCCCCAACCAACTCGCCGCTCGGTTTCTTCTTTCGCCATTTAATCGCTCTCCGGATAACCCAATAAGAGGGAGTGGTGAAGCAGCGCGCCGGGGCTGGTAAAAAGCTCACGGGGAGGAATATATAGAGAAGCGAGACAGCCGACGCGGAACGTGAGACGGCCGCCGCCGCCGCCTGGGACACGAGGCGTACAACGTAGCGGCGTGTTACGTACAAAATCCAATTCTTGGGTCGTGCACAGCGGAAAAGAGGACGTCGCATCATCTACGGGATTACAGATGGACGCGGCTTGCGCTTAAACGTCCCCTTCTCCCCACCTACGGCTTCACCGCCCACACGAAGCGCTGTAACGGCCGAAAAACGAGGCGGCGGTGTGGTGGGGAAACCACCGCTTTTACCTAAAACCGCCGCACTGTTATGTGGGCCGCGTTTTCGCGCGGCATAAAATTGAGGGGCATAACGAATTCCGAGTGCCCCTGGAAGCGCTCAAGGATCACCAGATATACAACGGCCCTGTCCTCGAGGATACGGGTGTCACAGTGAAAGTGCCCAACGCGAAGCAAGTGACAGTTGCGTCCCCACGCATCGTAGGATTCAGTCTCAAGTAAGCAAAGTCGTACGCGCGGCGTCTGCAGACTTCAGCCCGAGTTGAAGGCGATGAGTCTGTCACCACTTAGGGCAAAGAGAGGCGCATGGCGACATATTCCGCAGGGCCCGTTCTTTGATTCAAGCCTCCTTCGAAGGGCGCAAAGAAACGTCACGCACGGCAGCCGTGTATGCCAACGACGCGTTTCTCCGATATATGGGGAAAGCCAGGTCACCCATTTTGGTTCGTCTCGTCAGCGCGAAACACGGCTCGTGAGATTTTGCAGCGCTATGTATTTGAGTTAAAGGGGTCATGACACGGTCATCCAACAATTTGTGGTTTTCAGCGAAAACTAGAAGAAGAGGGTGTGTTACGCCTATACAGATATGAAAAGTGGGCCATGAAAGAATATTTCAGTGCAAAACAGGCCCAAGAAGTCACCGGCAGTAAATCCCGCCCACCGCCGGCGACCGCCATTTTGCCATGGAGCCTGGGAGGTCACGTGCAGCAAGGAGCGGTGCCGTCGTCTTCTACCGCAGTTTCAACCGCTGTAAATCGTTGAATTTCGATGTCAAGCAGAAGAAAGGCTCAAATATCTCGATTTAACGCGCAGGTGACGACGGAACAATATCGTTCGCCGGAATGCAGACGCTCGCACAGCCAGCTGCTAGTTACGTCACGGCTCGCGAGTGCGCCAGTGTTGCCCGACTCTCAGGCTGCTCGCGTGTTTGTCAAAATATTCAATAATAAATTAGGTGCTCAACCAAATGCGCTAAAATTTCGCCAGCTTATTCGTGAATGCTCAAGGATTAACCCGCATAACACAGATTATGATCGAAAATTGGGTGTCATGGCCCCTTTTAAGGGGTGGTGCCATCAAATTTCGAGGCTATAACAAGCCTGTTGTGGGTTTCCTCTGTATGCAAGGACGCTCCACACGAAGGGTCGGACACAGCAAACGTTTAGAATATATTTTAATTCACTTTCAAAGCGTACCTAAATGCTCATCCTCCCGATCGAGACCCATCGCTAGCGCATCAAAACTGACGTAGCTCTATAGGAAAGAGAACGAAAGTTGTAGTGACGTCACACCAGATCTCTAGTGACGTGAGTGACCTCCGGACCTCCGCCACCTCCGAAACGTACGTACCGGCAAAGCATCGGTTGCTACATCACTCGCCGAGTTTCGATCGCTTCCTGGCTAAGTGTTGCGCATCTTCGAGCGAGCCTTGTGTGGTCACGTGACCAGGCCTCCTACACTGCTACGTCACTGGCCAACTTGGCGCCCAGAAACCGAAACCGAAAGTTGTCCACATAAATAAGGCGATATTAAATTTAGAGAGAATACGTGAATCTTGGTGCGTGTATCATGCTTCCTAGAGCTATAAGAAAGGCTTACAGCGAAGAACGCGCAAGCCACAAATTTGGTGGCACCACCCCTTTAAGAATGATCCCGCGAGAAGGCCAAGCGTTTCCGGTAATGGCTGCAGCAGACGCGAGCTTGCACATCAGTATGCGTGGCTTTAATCAAGGTCGTCATTAAAGGCGCAAAAAAAGAGAGAAAGAAATCCGCTTGAAATGGAACTAGCTTCACAGGGTCTTCGGAGCATGTCCCAATTGTGAAGAGACCGACGAGGCAAGAGGGGGGCGGATGAGGGTGCGGAGGCTTTATGCACGGAGAGTGTGCAAGCAAGATCGGGAGAGAAAAAAAAAGACGGCACCGCCCCGCGACGCCACGGAGTCCAACCCCAGGGCGATGTCGCCTGTCGTAATGAAGACCAATTTCCATGCTCCCCTCCGAGTTCGTTCTGCGCGGTCCGTTAAAACGGTGCAAAGCTTCTTCGAAAATGCAAGCGACGGCTGGCTAGAAATGACTAGGAGAAAGAGAGAGACCTCATCGGCGGCTACATGATAAAGAACGACAGCGGGATGCGAATAACCACAATGTAACAACGCACGGGCGTCAAATGACTGTGGAGGAGCTTCAGAGAACTTTCGAGACCCGCGGCCAACACGTATGGCGTGCGAAGCGCTTCTTACAGCCACAGAAAAAAGACATCTACCCTGTCACAGATGCGCGTATCCTAGCGAACGCGAAGAAAACAAGAACGCTCTTTTAATGTAGTTGGTTCGCCATGGTTGTGGTCTAAAGGAATGTCCCGAAAGCTGCCGAGTACAGAGTGGGTCAGACGCATACTCCAACCGCCAGGAAGGAACGAGTGAAACGGTACAACTGTTCACGTACGCGCCTTCCTTGGCGGCGAGGCGGCAGCTTTCGCGACTGTAGCTTTGATATGCCGAGCAAATGTTAAGGTTTATTGACGATGCGGCTCTCCGATCACCCCCCTGTGTGCGTCGCGGGAGGCGGGTGAAGGCGGTGGAAGAATCCGTCGAAAGGAGTAGCGGGATATCGCCTGTTCTTGTCTGCCATCTCATATTAATGCCTAAGCGTTATACGGCTAGCTCTCAGGAAAAATCTGCCTGTCACAGAAATACAGCTGACAAAGGCGGGTCCAACTTAGACGCAGTTCAGCTTGGAGCTTATACGGGGTTGGCATTATAATAGAAGCATGCGCAGGTACGCAACTGAAATACATCGAGACGCTTCAAGCAAGGCTGTAAAAGGACCCGAATATTTAAAATCCAGGTGAACGCTCATTAGGTTAAAAAAAATGCATGCATGCTCGCATGAAACTTATAGCGTAGTGTGGGAGCGGTGTGTGTCCACACGACAGTAAAACGCTACCAACCACCTATTGCCTAACCCCCCCCCCCCCCCAATCGCACCAACTAACGACTTAACAACAAAACTGTGTACGTTCACTGACATAGAATGTTTGCGCACCTATGACACAACTTGCGTACGGATTTGCATACACATTGTTTTTTTTCTGTAGTTCGTCTCAGCGAAATCTGAACACAAGAAAACGTTTCAGTGAAACCTCCCAAGCTCGAAATACGGACGCGCTTGTCGTTAGCAAAAATACGGTCGTAGCTATACTGCGTTCATCGGAACGATAGTCGTTACTCTCACAGTAAAGCAACATGATATCCACAGAAGTGGGAAACAAGCGCGTTTACGGGGTTCGCTCACACAATGCGCACTCAACTGCGGTGCAGCAATTAGCGAGCGTGCTCGGAACAGCGTGATTCAGCAAATAGCGAAATAGGACGCGGAAGCTAATTGCGCGCAGAAGTAAAAAAATCGGGCCGCGAGCGGCAAGGTACAGGTATACATATAGGTGGACGCCACTCCTGCGATGAACGGAAGTAGCAACACGTTGAGGCTCATCGGGGGCATTACAGACCATCAGGAGGAACCGGTGGAGCGTACTCGGAGGAAGAGACCACATGCTGGTAACGCAGACAAAAGCGAGGGAGGGAAAGGCGAGCATCAAAGTACAGCCTGGGCTCGTCCGGCGTGTGCGCACGCATGCGCGAGCGCGCTAACGCACGCGCCGCCTCCTATTGAGCCCCCGCCGCTGCGAAGGGACAGATGGCCGCCAGAAGGCGCTCGCAGAGGGAAACGAGAGCAGAAAGCGGAGAATGAAAAAAATAATAAAAAGACGGGAAACGAGAGCCGAGGCGCACATCTGGACGCATCACAGGCCTCTCGAAGAAGAAACGGTCCCGCCGCCGCTGCCGCAACGGGACGACGGAGGAGCTCAGCGCGCACACAGCCACTACTACGGGAAACTGGACCTGCCCGGCGCGTACGCACGTGCAACGCACACACGCACAACGCCGGCCTCCTCCCGCCGGGCCGAAACGGAACAACTTCGGTGCCTTGTCTGTCTCGGAGCACGTTCTGTCGCATTCGTGCTGAGGACGCGCAAGAAGCAAGGCGCCTGCAGCCCCGCTGCTGCCCGTTCTGACGCGAGACGTTGATCGAATGCGAGCTTGCGCAGGCAGTTGCTACTGGAGTTACCAAGAGCCACACGGGGAGAGAAAACAAAAACTGCAGGCTAGCGTCGCTACACCGGACTCGACACAAACCTGCCGGCGAGCCAGGAAGTCTGCTCTCCGGTTTGTCGAACCAAGTCCGGCAGCTGCACGCTGGACCACGAAAAGTTACGCAAGAGCCGCCGGCTCACCGAACGCACGCACTTCCTTTCTTTTCGCCCGACGGCTGAGAAAAATATCTGAGTCATCGCTGCGCCCACTTTTCTGGTAAATTTCTAGCCGAGTCAACCGCTGAGATCGCACCACTAACACTACGTACTTAATATACAAGAGCGTTACTTTTTTAAAATTCATGTTAGTGTGAAAGCGTCCTCGGAAATATGGCATTCGTAGACGTCCGTGTATACGTACGTAGTTATTTGTTTTCGACGCGTTCTCTATAGCTTACATTCTTGAACTAACTATAGTCCGGGCACTAAGTGGCACCACTCCAGAAGCAAGATGCTAAACTCGCACGAACTGGTTCAGGAAGAGTAGCGACGCACTAATAGACCTACGAGTGAACAGTAACGACGTCCTTGCAGAGGGTTGCCGCTTCCCGACTTCTCCCAGCAGCTGCGCTTGCGCAGTTCCCGTCAGGACAGCACGATGAGTGCGAATAGTAAATGATGAAACAAGGTGCTGCGCAAAGGACACAGGGACAAGGAAGTGAACGAGGACGGGCGCAGCACCTTGTTTCTCCTTCCTTGTCCCTGTGTCCTTTGCGCAGCACCTTGTTTCATCATGTACGACCGACTCGCCCAGCAACATGCATTAGCGAATAGTAAAGTAGGAAACGCATTAGAACAAAGCTATATTTTAGGGGCCCCAACACGCCGCCATACTTGTTCTTTTTTTCTTTTTAGCGGCAGCAGCATTACGTGAAGCAAACTCACCTCACCGAAGGAAAACAGCGACGCGAACGAGAAATGGCTCGATTAAAAACGGGCCGCCCAGATGCAGATCCCTTTCCCTGAGCAAGCACACGCCCCTGGCTCCCCACAAGGGGAGGAGGGCGATCGCTCTCTCTCTCCATCTTCAACCCCGGACTTCGACGAGGGCAGGGCAGCACGAGAAGCGGCGCGAAAAAGTCGAGCGGAGCAGCATTGTTCGCCCGGCCACCGTGGGCGAACTACTTACTTACTCCCCCGACTTCTCGGAAAAAGAACCTGAGGCAGCAATTTGCCGGGGATAAGCAGCAGCGGCGGGAGCCACGCTCGATATCAAACGGTCGGGAAGGGGGGCGCCCATTCGCATATCCGCCTCTTGCCCAACTCGATGCGTTTGCTCTCTCTCTCTCTTCCGAATAGAGAGTCGTTAAAATGGCCCTCCACCCTTTCGCATTCTCAGCATTATCGCTTCGCAGCGTTGCCTCTGGTTGTACGTAATTCGCAGTTCTTTCATTATAACTTTTACTGGTTAGTATTTTAGAAAACGTTTCTCGAAATTTGCTTTTCGCACATCCGATGCCTGTATTCGGGACTGACATGGGGCAGAAAAAGACGCAGAGTGAGTTATACGCTCTTCGCGAACACTATGTCAGCAGTTTCTCGAAGGCAAGGCACCAGCAACGGTGTCTTTCTTTTTTTTTTTTTTCGACGCGATAACGGGCGATTAGAAACAAACCCGGTTATGTCGTCGATAAGTCCACCGACTGCCCCTAACCCTAAATGCAGCAGTCGTTGCACTGCCGATTGCGCGAGCCTCTTATTTTTTTTCTTCGACCGCCAAAGCTCGTCGACTCGCAAACGTCGTTGTCGTTCATTCGCTGCTGCGCCTCTTCCGTTCGACGGCAACCGAAGTGAGACGGTCACGCTCCTGCGCGAAAACGATGTAGACGGAACAATAACCTGCCGTCGACGACGACAACAGACCATGCTGCGCGCAAACCTTGCTTAACAAGGCAGCACGCGTTCCACGAGAGGATAGGCGAAAGGCAGAGCACTGAAATGTGGTCCTTGACACAGTACAGTGTTTTAGCAGTGACGGTAATGCCGTACGGAAAGTACAGAAATACCGTACCATCTTCGTCGGTCCGTAGCTTCTTTAGTCTGCAAGACCTCTATTGGCCACTAGTTGCTACGCAATAAGAAACTCGCGCGGCTAAGATTTTTAAAAATAGACGCGCCGACCACGACGGTACGGTATTTCCGTGCTGCCAGCACTGTAAACCGGCGCTGCGTTTTTTAAAACGCTCTAGTGTTTTAAGCTAGACGAATCGACGAGAACAAGTTTTCTCAAGCACACGCCTTTCGAGAGGAAAATGTGAACCGGACAACTGAAATGACAAATATATACACCAATGTGTCAGTCATAACTGAAACACCCAAAATCCCTCCTGGTAGCACGAAAGTATCACCGACAGGAGCGTCGTGACGTAATGGGATACGGACTTTCAGTGCCTACTAGCTACACGCTAGGGGGTAACTATGGCGCTACGATCGCCCCTCTATATATACCGTGAGAATAACTGGCTAGTAAACATATTAGTCTCCCTAAGTGGAGCTTCTAACAGTCTCGTGATCTTAGTTATGACGTTCCGTCGTACAACTTTCCAAGCACTTTTTTTTTTTCTGGACACAGCAAGGCCCACGTGAATGCACCATTGCGAATCCTTGATTATTGTGACGGAATATCTAATTGAAAATGATGTTCGGAACCAATCGAAGTTCAAGCAAGCTTAAATGTAATAAATACATCACTATTCCTGTTCTAGCTGAACCGCCAGTACAAGCTGCTGACGTAGACTGTGGTGGGTTCCCTGATCATCTTGTGTCCGTGCCGGTTTCTGCGCTGGTTTTCAGATATGAATTCAAGCTTACATAGACCTCAGTAGAGGGGACAGTTTGCTCTGGTAATTCTGTTGTAGGAAACTGGATGACGACACCGACCGCCGGCGCGTGCGCACCCAGACGTCGAGAGAACACGCGGCCACGGCTGCCGCGCCACGAAGTCTTTCAAGACAGGCAGCCAGGCGACACACACGCGCACGCACATTGCCGGTGCGCAGCGGAGCCGCAATAACGGAGCCGCGCGCCAAGTCTATTTTTACGGGCAGGACCAAAAGGGAGGGGAAAACACCGGCGCGCCTCTACAGTGACGCCGTTGCCTTTGCGCCACTGGTGAAAAAGCGATTAAAAGCGCTAGTCGCGCTTTTTTTTTTTTTGGTTACTTGAAAAAAGATGCACGTGCGTGTCGTTTTGTTTCATCCTAATACAACCCCTACAACACGCCGGGTACAGAGTCCACAATAGCACCTTTCCAAATCTCTCCACTACGGGATTCGGGGAGAGAGAGAAAGAAAAAATAAAGCAGCGGTACCTCACATTCTCGAAGTGCTTCTACACTGATGTCACACCTGGCGCACACGCGTCAGAAGTGCTATATCGTCGTCGTCCCCAAGAGAGTTCTTGAAGCTGATTATTATTATCTTTTTTGCCTACCTTATGAGGCCTAGACGAAACAAACGCATTGCAAGAATGGTTTCTGCAAACCCTATCAGACACACACACACGTGATGTACGCGCTCTACAGCTAGAGAGCTGTCACGTACACACTAACAAAAGAAAGCGTGCTTGATCCTGTATGCAAAAACAGTTGATGATGACGCCAGCGTATCGTCAATAGCGAAGAGTGTGTCACGGCTGCATTCGCAGTTAAAGTCAAGGCATCGTGCTTACGTAATAGCAATTCCATTTCGTCCAGCGTAGGGCTAAATGTTTCGTATAGGCGGTTTCAGGCAGGGCCACTTTCAAGACAGTTGGTTCGAACGTAGAGCAGTAAAACAAGAGTAGATGCGCGATTCATTACCCTCGCTCCCCAAGCTGCTCGTCCGTTGAAATCGTGCCGGAAATCATACCTTCCTAAAAGGCATCATCGCCGCATTCGGTGGGAACAAGAGATCGCACGCCTGTGAGAAACTTTCGGTCGGGAGGGGGTTTTCTCTTTTGTTTAACGGTTGAGCCGAACCATAATGATGACTCGCGGAACGAGTTCTTCCATTCAATCCCCGGTTCACAGAACAGAACCTGACACAAACCGAATGTGCCAAAAAAGCTTCGGTGCTCAGCGAAGGCCCGGTTCAGACTTCGAACGAGTAACCTATATAAGTCTTGGACTTGTTATTCCCCGACAATCGTGTTAATCGGGCCACGCCAGCGGTTGAGCCGCAACTTATGTCGAGCACGGTCTTATCGAGCGTGCTCGATAGTAGCGGCGGCTCGCCCAACCGGTTATGTATGCAGCTGCTGGCGCGGAAGAGCGGAGGTCGCTGAAGATTACCACGCTTCCGCCTGAACGTTCCGCGGCAGCGCGCGCCGTTGCAGATCAAAGGGAACCGCATAATCCGACTGCAGCTGGTTTCATTTTACACGGAGATTCGAGACTGCGCGAATGGCGCGTCCACCATACAGCCGACGACACCATGAGCAGTAATTTGAAATTCAGAAACCGAGCTCAAGTATCCCTTCACTTCGCGCTACCATGCAACGTCTGATCACTCTTTAGACAATACAGAAAGGAGCGCGAGGAATTGCGAAACTTGCGAGGGCAAGTGATCGTGAATTCGCTTTAATTCTAGAGTGCAGGCTGCATTATCTGCCGCTTACAAAACTTTCCCTAAGCACGACACGAGAACGAAGCGCCACAACTTTCAACTGATGTTTATTGCGAAAATAACAAGCTTGAGTACAAAAACAGACCAACCCGATATTCCGTTCTGAAACGCGCGAATCCATAACACGCGAAGTGACAAAGCGTGATCTCTTCAAAGTGACTGCAGCCAGGTAGGTCTATTGACCACTCTCGAAAAACACAATTCAGGCTGCAACACTAGCGCAGGATGTGTGCGCAGTATACGGTACTGTCTAAGTACCGCACACGTCGGGAACAGACGACGCAGCGCCGTTAACAACGCGCTCTCTATCCGCGGCTGTGTAGATACGTAACCGGAAGTTTTTCAGAGGCTGGTCATATGCTGGCCCTAGCAGTAAACGCGATGTTTAGGAAATATACGGCCTCGTCTGTCGGTTCTCTCTCCCTCTCCATCCCCCCCCCCCTCGTATTTTCTCCCGGCAGACACTCATCTGTGCAAGGAAGAAGGATCTTCGCACAATGCGCGACGCGCACGCACACACACACATCCGGGCAACCGAGCTCGAAGAGACCGGAAACGGGCGCCATATGCTCCGCAAAGTGGCGGTTTTGTTCGCGCCGCTGTGGTTCCATTAGTTACACACGGCGAGCAACGTGGGCCACGGCCGACGACGATGATCAATAACGGACCCATTATCAAAAAAGAGAGGGGGAAAAAAATAAGTAGCCAAGCCTCGCGTCTGAGCTGCACGAGCACGCCGTAATGACATGAGCCGCAGGCCCGCCTGATTGATATTATCTGCGCATTCAAGCCTAACCTCCCCAAAAAAGGAAAACTTGCGCTGAAGAAATGAGCACATCTCTGTCGATTTGCTTTAAGGGGATAGCGGGAAAAGACCGACGAAACGTAATAAAAGACGCGCTCCAACAACATCAACAACTTAAAAGAAAAAAAAATATGAGTCGCTCTAAAAACTTTGTAGAAAAAGAGGGCGAAAGACGCTCGAGTGCGTACGCGGCGCATACTACACATCCCGGCAGGCCGGTAGTTCCTCTCCGCTCTGGAGAACAGCTGGGGCGCATTGCTCATGCAAGAGAGGAAGAATGAAAAAGGAAAAAAAAAACGGATCTGACGTCACTGCTTCTTTTGTGCTTTACGGGCGCCCTCTACTATTACGCTTCTTGTCACGGCATGAATAATGCACATACACAAAGCACTTCTCCCCGAGACAGACGACTGTCGCGGTGGCCGAAACGAGAAAAATAAGAGGGCAGCAGCTCGGAAATGTCCGCGAGTAGTTTTTTTTTTTTTTTTTTTTGACTTCGTCCCAAAAGCCGTTACAGCAAGATGGTCAGTCGGCTTCGGGTTCGAATCGGTATTACTCCCAGTACCCCGCATGTGTTGCCTACATGGCGCAAAAGGAGCGCATATTAAATTCGCTTGCGCATGCGCCCTTGGAACACTCGGTAGATTTCGTCGCGATTCCGAGAGCCTCAAACGGATGCTGCTTGAATAAGAAAGAACATTCCGCTGCAGTCCTCGGTGCTTTCAATCGATTCTTTTTCTAGTTACCTGCTTACACCCGTATCCACGCATGAGCCGTTAACCGGCGCAAAACAGTGGAAGTACGCTAAAATACCCCATTATAAGGTGCACAATTTGCACGGCATTGTTCCGAAAGCATGCTTTCCTAAGGAATAGGTCTCGCGGGCCCTAGGGGCTGCACGCAACTCTCGATGAAAATACTCAAGAGGCAAGAAACTGAGCAGAGCCCCGCCATAAACGTTGGGCGCCGCTCGAGGATTCATCGTCGTTCCTCGACGAGCGCCCGCCGAGCCATAATATTTACGCAACGCGGGGGCTGTGTGCCACGCGGCGGCAGAAAGTAAACCGCTCATTATACGCTGCTCGGGACGATAAGTTAGAGTACTCACTTTCTCCTTTTTGGTCTTGAGCTGATCGCACTTCCGCATCTTGCAGATCTGGTGACTGCGCACACTCCTGCACGGCCCGCACTCGCCGCAGTTATCCTTCTTGAGGCAGCCTGGGCACTCGCCGCAGCGCTTGCGTTTCTTCTTGGTGCCCTTGTCCATGGCGTCCGGCGTGCCCGGCGGCGGGGGGCGCCGCCAGGCCGTTGCGCTGGTCGGCCCAGGGCTCGTGCGAGGCGGGAGCCATGGGCTGGAGCAGCGTGTGCCTGGTGGTGGTGGACGACACGGAGGGCACCTGGAAGGACGGCTCTTCGCCGGAGCCCTTGTCGGCCGCGAAGAACACCGCGTGGTGCGGGGGGGAAGTCGGCGAAGGGATGATGCTGCATCGGAAACGGCGGCGCCGGGTGCTGCGATGCCATCTTGTCCACGGGGGTGGGCATGCGCTCGCTAGACTGCGAGCTGTCCTGGGAGCCCAGGCCCGGGGAACCGCTGCCCTTGTCCTGGCCGTTGCTGAACGGACGCTGGTCCTTGTCGCCGGGCCGCGCGCCCTCGAAGCCCTCCTGCTCCCAGGGCCGGTAGCCGACGCCGCCGGCGGCGGGCGTGCCGGCCCTCGGCGACGACCCGTCGCCGGGCTTGTCCAGCAGCCGCGCCGTCAGGCCTTCGTCCTTGCCGTCGTCGGGCTCCTTAGGCGCGAAGCCGAAGCCCGGTGGGAAAGGGAAGCACACCTTGTTGAACTGCGACTCGAACTGCGGCGGGGGGCGCGAAGGGCCCGAACTCTTGCGGCGCTGCTAGCAGCTGGTACGGCGGTCCGCTCACCATCCAGCTGTCCTGGGCCGTCAGCAGCGCCGGCGGCCCGGGCCCCGGCGCGGGGCCCTGCGGCGGCCCGGGCTCGAAGGGCCCGCCATGCAGCGCCGTCGTCGGCTGCCGCTCACTCATGGCCAGGCGGGGGGGCGCATCTGCGCACAACAACGCCAATCATCACTGCTTTTGCACAACTTCTCACAATGAACACCACACGCAAGATACTACAAGCTCCTTCTCAAGAGCACCCTGCATAGCTGAAGATACGCGCCATGTGTGCATGCAACAGCAAAGAGCGCTGAAGTGAACTGGAGCTTAGAGTATAATCGTCACTTTTTCTTGATATTCCAGCTGAGACGGGCAAAATGTGTGAACACATCGCGAAAATTTTTCACCTCACTCCTTGCTGAAAGAGACCGTAGCGCACAGGCAGGTTAAAGGCCAACTCCGGCGATTTTTTGACCGTGTCAGGGTAATGGTGCTTTTATGTTCCTGAGACACTCTTGTCACGCGCCCGATAACTGCAATGCTCAGCAAATGCGCAAATAATTTTTAATAAGCAAAAAGGCGCAATACCGAAACCGGAACCCAACCGAGTGCACTGTCTACGTATGACGTAGTAGTTTGTTACGAACCGGAAGTCGTGCAAGGCATGACTTCCGGTTCTGGTCCCGCCGGCGCGGAATATCACACGCTATCCTTCACAGAGAACAGAAAACTGCGCGCCAAACCCGCGAAGCGCCGGCCAAACACCATCGCCTCGTGGCCAGCACTATATACGCTGTAGCGGCCAAAGTTAGCGAACCCATCGGCTGCGTCACTTCCGTCGACCGGCAAACCAACACGTCACACACGCAATGTTGCCAATAATTGTGGGAAGCCGGGTGGGCGTTTGCAGACAATCTTTAAAATTCATTTGCAAACAATCAGCGCGTCTCTCAAGCTTGAAATTTGACATAAATGACGGAAATGTGCAAAGGAACGTACCCAGCGAATTTCATTCAGATCCATTGACCTCGAAAAATCGCCGGAGTTGGCCTTTAAGGGAGCAAGCAAACAATGCGTAAGAAGGATCGAAGGTATTACGGCTAGTCATAGCATCAGTTGTAATGACTGCTAGCCCGAGCTTTAAAGTGTTGATAATGAGAAAAGTTGTCACGAGTGGGATGCGGGAAACGTAGCATCTGACCTACATTCTGCACTCAGGGAGGGATGTATCAGCATGGCCTCCATTACGCTTTCATATGAAAAGTTGGCATATGTACGCATGAGCAGGTGTTAACCTCTAGATCAGATATATGGCTCGTGTTAAAAGCCGACCGAAATGTATATTGCCTTCCAAATACCAAGGACCGTAACCATATTGATAGTCCATAATCTTCTATGACCTATATAAGATTGCCGTGATCGAAATTCTCAGAGTGTATACACCAGCTAAGGAACGTGTTGATAAAGAGGAAATAATAGAAATAATAGACTGCCAACACAAAACATCTCGCAAAGGAGAGATGCCACGAGGTCTAGAAATTTTGTCAATTCTCCTTGGGGAAGTGACACCCTTCGTTTATTTGCTTATTTCCTCGATCGTATACAACAGTCCTGTCCGTTGCGAACCGTCTACGTGGTGTCGAATGACGTTCGTTTAATTATCAATTTGCTTAGGTGTTTGCGTGATGTCGAATGTGTTTTGGTTCTAAATCACGCGAGGTGTGTAACTCGCGCCGCAGCGCCTCGAAAGGCCGCATAGCAGGTTCTGAAATAAACAACGTGAACAACAGTAGCGTGGCACCGCCGGCGAGGCTCGCAATGACAGCACAGCGCGGCGGCGTGACTTACCACGTGCCGGTGACCGAGCGAACGAGCAGCCCCTTGCCAGCCTGAAGCTGTTGCCGCCGCAAAGGGGTGGGCTCGCAAAATCGGGCCGATAGAAGGACCGCTGTGTTAGCGACACACACCGGCAGGGGGGGCAACAGGCAGCAGCCAAGAGTGCGTGTGAGAGAGAGAGAGAAAGCGTGGTGGGGAAGCAGGAGAAGCAGAGTGGTGTTAGTTTGTGCCGGGTAACTACGCACTGGTATAACAAAAGCAGTGCCACACGTGCCGATCGCCTGTGTAGCGTGACGTCACGAACACAGACATGTCAGCCGCATTATCACGCGTAGAGCGTACACTGTGCTTTTCCACCGGTTACCTTTTCTTCCTTTTTTTTTTTTTTCCCGGCTGATTTCTTATCCCTGTTACCGACTTGCATACGTCGACCTGCGCAACACGGCGTGCCCGTTGCCCTCACTCACTCTTTCGGCTCAGCGCAGTATCTCGACGTGATAGCGAACTCGCGACGGCGGGCCTACAATGTCGTTAATCTCGGACAACCTAAATATTGTTCATGTTCTGGCCCTACGCGTGAATGGACAAGTCTTTATTTAGCGTTGGTGGAACTAAGAAGGCGTTCCCCTCGCAGATGGTTCCGTGTAATTTTTATTCAGTCATGCCTAGAGAGGGCGATCAATAGGCTTTACAAACTCGTACAAAAAAGCCCCCCCCTTTTTTTTTTCGTTGTCTAGCAACTGATGCAGCATAACAGAACCTCTCCTTGCTGTACCTGTAGTACGCCACTAAGTGAAAGCGTGTGACATCATCATCGTGCAGAAGACGAGGCATGCATCAAGCAGAAGACAGACAGGTCGTGCACAAATGGCAGTCCAAAGCATCGATGCTTGTGCACATATGTATGTATATACCGTGCAGGTAACATGCGAAATATAAACGAGCATGCGCTCTGTGTTAATTTTAGTGTGTGTGTGTGTGTGTGTGTGTGTGTGTGTTGCCGGAAATACGCATTCATACTTCTACATGACACCTACCACATCTGCGTAGGATCCGCGCAACGCGCAAGGATCCGTATGCAGTGCACCGCTGAAGACACCCAAAGTCGGGGTAACGTCGACCCTGCAACGCGACACAATTTCGAACTGGAAATAATAGGTTCTATTAAATTCAACGCGAGAGGGTCGAGTCAGAAGCATAGCTGACCGGCCCAACGGCGGTTACATACATCTTGCAAAGCGGGTTGGACGAGTCCTTGCCTTGCAAGCAGGTCAACTGAACTCCTCTCGACGCTTGTTTAAGTTGGGGAGGGAGGGGTGTCCGACCCGCAATAGCGTTTATATGATGCCGCTACGCCGGATTCCACCCCGGCAAGCCTGCTCGACTCGGACCTTTATCGAGTTCGTGTAGACTTAGCTAATGATGGCTTGTCGTTCGAAATGCACTTTTTTCCGGCTGCTCCGATTCGCCTGCACCCCGAACACGGATATTTTTCAGAACGGCTGACAGGAACACGTTCGTCAGAACACGGGAGGGAGATCTATATAAGGGTGCGCTTCAGATCCATTTCATATTCTATAAAGTGTTGAGACACGTGTAACGAAAGAGCCGGATCGCGCGAGTCGCCCACATGAGATTCGCGGCGGTGTCGACCCCGTAGGGAGGAGAGCGCTTTCCATTTACTTTTCCACTTACGTGACGCGTCCACTGGAGCGATGACGCTACCGCGGAGCGCACGCGCGAGTGTTTAAATCAATTAGTAGTCCGCGCCGCGTGGCGAGGTACGACGAGCAGCAACACACCTAAGGAAAAACAAAACGAATAGAAAAAAAAAAAAAACGCACGAACACCCTTCCTTCACACCCAACCACCGCTACCACCTAGGCGAGGTGACACGGCACCCATGCGTGTCGCGCACGCGCCCGGCTAACGAGAAAAACGCCCGTAATTCGCGGCTCAACCCGTTTATCGCGCTGTTCTTTATCCCGTGCAGTACATGCACAGCGCTACAGCACGCTGGAAAGGAAAAAAAATAATAATAACTGCTGGGCGGACGGCGCGGATAGTGCAGAAGGTGGGGTGAAGGGGGGGGGGGGGGGAGGGGGGTGTCAAAGGAAACGAGCGAGAGATCGCGCGCCACGGGAATGCAGATGAGCGCGGCTGCTTCCTTCTTGAAGCGCTGCCAAGGTGAGTGTCCGCGCACTACGCAATGCCACCACCCCCCTTCGCCGCACGCACAACCCTGCGGCTCCTTGTAGTACACACTCCCGGAGACGACGCGCCGTACTGTACGCGCCGCCAGAATTTGTATTCGCCGCGTGCGCCGCCGCCTTCGCGGCTGCTTACGGGAAAAAAAAAAGAAAGGGTGGAGGGTCACCGCGTGCAGTGCCAAGCGTACAGAAATCGCCAGCGGCTTTGTCGTTTTCGTTTATTTATGCCCGTACGTGCGTGTAGTACACAGTAAATACGCAATGCGTGTTATACAATGACTCACCGCCACGAGCCTCCAGAGGGTATGGCCCCTGCGTTCCGCGGCAAAAACACCACAAGCAACGCACTTTTGCCGTTTGTTTTGTCCACGTACTTACATTCCCACTCCGAATCCCTACATACTGTGCAACCTATTTCTGTAGTAGACTTAGCGAAAAGGAATAAACGACTTCTTCGGCGCTCTACATGTCCCGCCCTGGAGGCAGTCGCGCTTATTGAGACGGCCACGCGTGGTCTTGATAGTTTCTGGTATTTTAGAAGAAATACTCGTTCTCCGTGCAAGGCTATAAGCAGCGACACGACGGTCGGTACTTGTTTGCCAGGAGAATATTAAAACGCTGTTTTTATCTCTCTCCTTTTTTTTTTTCTCTCGTTTAGGCAGGCCATCGACTGTGGAAATGGCGAGTGAAGGTTGCACTGCTCGATATGTGCAGAGAGGAGGCCCGACTCTTGTACTGCATACGTGAAGACGAAAACTGCACGATGTGTCATAGATCCGTGAACGAACGGCCTTCCAATGCGCGCATGCGCCATACAGTTTAAAACGATTGAGGAGGGGATAAACATTCTCGGTTTATACCGAATAAGATGGATGATAACGCGTCAAGGAGGAGGAGAAGGAGGAGGCAGTAAAATGGTGCTTCGGGATTACAGGGTCCCGCTCTTGGGTGTTCGATCAAGATGCCTCGCTCGTTGGCTCGGCTTTTTGCGCTGTCTCTGGTATTGAGGAGAAAAAAAAAAGTTCGCCGCGTGATGACCGTAACGATAAGCGACGTTTCGGAATGAGAGTGGTGGCTCTCTCGGCAAAAACAAGAATGTCGTCACGCTGTCGGTTTTTATGAATCCGCCGATATCGAAGAGACGGGAGAAATGAAAGAGGGGGGGAAATGCCCGAAGGGCGCAGGCGTTCTTCTAGTACGATCGACCGATTCGCGACTCGGCGTGAACGAAGAACGAGCGTGGTGCTTAACCCCGACAGAAGGGCTGGGGCCGTTTCCCACGCCGCCACGGCGTGACCGGCATATCCCGCGCTGCGGCGATGGCGGCCAGCGGTGGTAATAAGGAGCCTTGCCCGAACGCAGTGACAAACCCGCAGCAGCAGCAATTGCCCGAAAGAGGCGACGGACGAGCCTTTTTATCAGCGCCGCTCAGGTCCCGGGAGCAGGCCTCGTCGAGCGTGAACAGAAAACGTGTGGTGGCGCGCGCACATCGCGTCGGGGCCCGATAAGGTTCCACGGACGGCCGAGCTTTATGCCGGTCAAGCCCAGAACGCCGGCCCATCGGCACCGCCGCTGTCCGGCCGCGGGTCCAAATCACCCCTCATTATCCTCCGCACGCTTCGATTATTCCCGAACACAGGCTCGCGCCGCGTGCAAACCACACACACCCCGCGGTATGTCGCACATTATGAGTCCCCGCGCGAGAAACAAGCATCGGCGCGGTGATGATAGCCCCCGTACGTCCAATCTGGTCGCATCGCTTGGCTGGCCGCGCGATAGGGGCCGGCCGTTGGCGCACTGTCGGCTGGCTCGCAAGCCCAATGAGGTCTCGTCGAAAAGGCATCATCCGCGGTACCGGCAGTCACCTAGACAGAGCGTTGTCGTGGCAAATGCCTAAAATCGCATGTGGCTTCCGATAAGGAGACGACCTGCTACACAGGAATCAAGGTTCTCGTACAATAATTGCTGGAGTTCTACGAGCCAAAACCACGATATTAGGCACAGTTTCTCGAACAGAGTATTCGCGAATGTTCCGAATTGTATAACGTTCCGACGGCAGCACATCGCGGTGGCACTCTCGAATGGCCACTGGTACCACGGTAGCACGCGGTCGACATTCCGTTCTCGGCGGCACGCTACCAAAAGTATACATTGGCGAAGCGGCGCACGTTCTGTGTACATGGTCGCGACGGGTTCATGGACGAACACGGAGGTGCGCGAATGACGTCAGGACGCTTCGTCGAGGCAAAGTGCCCGCAGGCACCGCCATCACTTCTGGTTTTGAAAAACGGACTGTGCTATAGTTATCTGTGGGCCCGGCGACGTCTTCTTAAACATTGCAATGCGCCACAGCATCACTCCGTGAGCTACGGCACTGCCAGCATGGCCTCCGAAATATGTGCATAAACGATGTCGCTCTCTAAACCCATTTCTCGTAGCTTCGAGGGTCCGAGTTCGATCCGTGTCAGGCGACAGTGATCATTATTTATTTTATTGGTTGCCGTAAGTCCAGGCTAAGCTAAAGGTATGAAGGTGGGCTTACGGTGTAAAGGAATGAACGCGGCAAAATCAGTCCCTAAATGTCTTTTTTAGTAAACAGACAACAAAATTTGGCGTGTTCACTCCGGACCTACGATGGAGGAGTGCGCATGTACGAGCAGCCGCTATGGGTTGTGTTCCTACACGTAAGCGTTCCCCGAAGTAACTACGAGAATGTTTGTGACGGTACCGTTTCGCTTAAGAATTGTCCTCACAAACTCTGAAACGATCACATTCTGAAGACAGAGAGAGAGAGACCAGAAAGGGGGCGAGGGAAGTTAAACAGGGAGATAGGGCGAGCGATTTCTTCCAGGTCAGCTCGTGACCCAAACACAACATCGGTCAGTTTTTCCGCGCGTTTGAAACGATCACGTTCCCCCCGCCCGTTCGGCGGCGCGCACGTGTCCTGCTGGAAACGAAGAGCGTCCAATCCTTTCATATCCATCACGTCGTCAGCAGCAGCAGCAGCAGCAAACCGGACCTCCTGCTCCCAATAAGCGACCGCTTGCATTAAGGCGCCCGCCACGCTTCGTTATTCCGGGTCAAATATTTGGACGTTGAGGCAAATAAAGAAGGCACAAAGAAAGGGGATCGATGACTGCGTGGAAAAACGCCGCCAGTGATCCGGCGTTCGTGCTCGCGCGCGCGGGCCCCGGCCTATCCTGTTAGTTCTGGGAATCGACCAGTGAGGGAAAGAGAGAAAAAAATACGACCATACACCAAAGCGACAGAAGGGGAGAGAGAGAGCGGGCGAGCCGCAGAACAGCGGCGTGCTCACGCTAGCGCGAAGGCACGCTCTCGTACACGCACGCACAAAGGAAAAGAGACGCGAAAACGAACGGTGACTGACCTGCCATCTGTCGGTGGAAAGGCGCGTTGGCAGCGTCGCTCTTGTTCTGGCCTTTACTATCTCTTCTTTTTTTCCTTCCTTCCTCTATAATATGTATTTCTTTCCTTTCCGGGGGGGCGCCAGGTGTTCTCCCTCTGAACACAACGAGCGACGCTGGGCTTGCTTAACCTTCCTTTTCAGGGCCTTCTTTCCCTCGCGGGATCAGCCGCCTCACGAGCTTCCTCTTTTATTTCGCGCACACGCAGCAAACCTTTTCTTTTTTCATTTGCGCGGCCCTTTGTTGCGCACGGTCATGCGCGCCTATTTCCTTTCAGTGCATCCGCACTAGCTTCGTTCGAGTGTGTGTGTGTGCTTATCAACGTTTTGTTCACGTTGTCTCGCGTTCCTCCTCCTTATATAGTATATACTATATTATAGCGCCGACGCCGCCACCACGCAGAGCGCGCTATTCCGTTCCCTCGATTCGTCGCGCTAATGCGTATAGCGCCGAACACCTGGCCTCGCCGCCGAGATCGACTCATCACGAACCACCGCTCAGTTTTTTTTTCTCGCGTTCATTTACTCCTCCACTCTTGTTCTTAAAGAGCCAGGTCTTTCGAGCCCTCTCGTACGTTGCGCGCTTAATGGCTGCGTTCATCAAACGGCGGAAAAGCGCCGGGAGAGCGGCCCACGTTGTCTTTCTTCAAATTGGTTTTAGAATTCACGACCACATCACTATTGCTGGTGCGCACACGAACTTTTTTTTCATTCAGTCCCAGGTACGACCTAGGTGACGCATTGCAAAAGTACATTTGCTCTTGAGAAGAACAACCGTAGCACCTTCAGCGAAAGAGAGAGAGAGAGAGAAACTGGAGAATTAATCATGCTCTGCCTTTCAGATGCTATAAGTTTCTGGCTGACCTTTGCATAGAGTAGCGGAAGCGAGGAAATCAATACTACTACGCAGAAAGGTCGCCGTTTAAATTACTTCTGTTATTATTATACGTGCGCACGCAAATCGACCTCAATGACTTTCGCGGCCCGGATTTCGTATTCAGGATGGATTAACCAAACAAAAAATCAAAGCCGCAGCACCACCTCACTTCCTTTCGCGTGTAGACCGACCTGACTGGGAGGATGGCCGTCACGTGAGTCAGGTGATCTCAAATAGAAAGCGCCGCAATAACGCCGTGGCAGAGCCGCTCAGAAGGAGGAACCGCCTCGGCTCTCTCGGTCGGCTCTGCCATCACGTCATCCGCGGCTTCCAGAGATTGCGCCGCCGTATTTATAACCGCCGACGGCATCTAACTTTGACTGCCTTCTCGTACTCTCACTCTCTTCGCCCTCCTCTCTTTTAGCCCGGTGCGCATCGCACACGTAATACGGTCTGCCAAGCGTCGTCGCAGGCAGCGGATTCGATTCGATTACTCGTTCTTTCGTTCTCCCACAGTTACGAAACAAAAAAAAAGAAATGCGCGAGAGCCGCATGGGGTCCGAGACGGAGTTCCGCTGTCCGGCACGGTGCTACGGGCCCAGGCAGGCGAGCCAGCCAGCCGCCGGGTTCCGGCCAACGTCGCACACGCACGAACTCGGCGCGGCTTCCTAAAAATGGCGTTGCGGCGGCCGGCGCACACTCGTGCTATTCATAGCCCCTTCCCGAGCCAGCCGCGCTACGATGTGGGTAAACATGCTAGCGCCCCAGCCAAGCCAGCGGCAGCGCGCAGGGCCCGCTAGAAAGTGGGCCCCGCGCGCGCGCGCGAGGCGGGCTTACTATATGCACCCGAGTCGTTTCACCTCGCGCAACTCTCGCCTCCAACCTTCTCGTTTCACCACTCCCGAGCTCACCAGCCGTCTTCCTGCCTACGAACACGTGGATGCAATGCGTCGTGCGAGGGATTAGCGAATGCGTTACTACACCGTTTTATTTAGGGTGCATCTTGGGGATTAGCGCGAAGATGTCTCTCGCGGAGGGCGAGAGCGCGTCATCGTGTAAGTTGAAGCGGAAGTCTTATTTTTTGCCTTAGTGTTTGCGCGGCGTGTCACCGCCGCCACGCGCTCGAAAATATACTTTTCGGGCTGCCAGCCGGCAGAGCTGCGCGCTTCAGCGGGTGTGAGCGACGTGCGCAAGCCGCGCACATCGAGTCTTGCTAGGCACATGAGAGGATGGTGTACCGCGTGCACGCGTGCAGCGATATAGATACTTTGGTATTTATCTGTACGCGCTGTGCGCGAACTAATACTGGCTTCTCTGAAAATGAACATTGTTGAATAAGCTCGCGGTCTACTAGCGCATATATTCGCAATGCTCGCTGAGAAAACCATAAAGTGACAGTTCCTCTATCTCTCTCTCTCCATATGGCAGTTTTCCACTGGTCTTCCTCTGGTTTCGGAGTCGATCCGGAGTTTACACACCTCATATCTTTACCAATTCGCTTAACGACACCCCGATCTCATGTTCAGCCAGCCCTCGAGACACGCATTGAACGGGAACATTTTGAATGCGATTCCGCGAGATTTGCCATTAAGTGTGTTTTGCTGATCTGCGCGACGTTAAAGTCGAAACCCAGGCTGTCGTACACACGGCTTTAGGTTGTCATGGAATCAACTTCGGTTATTAGAAACTAGCAACTCCACTCACCTCACTTGTGATTGGCATTAAAAAAAAAAAGAAAAAAAACTCAATGTTGTCATTGCTTTCTTGTTACCGGAACTTGATAGCTTAATTTTATAAGCCCAATTGGTCCACAGAAATAGACCCGTTTAATAGGCTAGCGTGAGCTACGCCAACGTGCCTGTCGGTGTCATGATGTCATTCACTCATGACTGCTTCACGACTCAGAGCGGCGCGAAAGCAATCGAGAACATTTCGTCCCTAAGGATGCCAGACATCCGCTGCCATAAGCGCTTGACTAACGGCACAAAAGACACGTCAAGGTGTAGAACAACGGCGCCATATACCATGCGACTGACGGGGCGCGCCGACGCAGTACCTCCGAGGATTAGCAGTCGACGCAGCCGTGGTCGTTATAGTAGTATGCGCTCTGCATTGCGCGAGGCCGGCGGCGCCTTTTGTCGCGCAGAGAATGAGCGCGGCGATTGTTGCGATCGCACGCGGGCCGGATTCAAATGGATACAAAATAAGGCCGTCGTGAATCGCACAAGAGGGAGAGGGAGGAAAGAAATAAAAGGACATCTCAGATAACATCTGCGACGACGGAGGCAGGTCAGCGCGCGCTAAGGAGCGAGAGGCCATCCGCGATTGCGAAGGGAGAAAGATTGCGAAAGGGACGGAGTTTCAAAACCTCCTTGCATGGTCTTTGTTGGGTGCGCTGGAGGCACCGAGGCTTGCGCAAAACGAACGCCACGGGGCTCTGCGAGTACGCGGCGGTGCTGCACGCAAAAGAAGGTCGCGTCGCACAATGACGCGAAAACGCCGGCAGCGAGGGAGAGGCGTCGGGGGGCGCGACACAGTGAATGAATATCTCGCGGAGCAGTTGCGCACATCCCGCGCTGCCGGCTCGAACGCGTGTATCTTGCGGCTCCGGAACTGCGGCCACAAAGGGACGCAGGTAAATCTCGGTGGCCGACCGACCTTCGTTAATGGCTATGCATTGGAAATACCCCGTCATAGGCGGACCTCGCTTTTACGGTCGAGTGGACGTTGTTGTTCGAGCGGGCGGCGTTTGGGAGAGCTTGCACGTACACGCTTATGCAATGAATCGGGGTGCCATCGGCGAATCATCCCTTGAAGAGCGCGTCCCTCGACGGCGAATGAATGAATGCTCGCTTGGCCCTCTTGTACAATCTTAAAGGAACGAGGTCGCAACCGCTCAGCCGTGGAACGTTGACACTCGTCGTATTGAACGGCAAATCATAGTCCGACGAATGTTTCAGTCGGTCCCGGTAATCTAAAGGAACAAAATTATCACCGTTGCATACGGAGCACCGGCTAGTGATTGAAAACCTCAAGTAATCAGGTGCCAGTGCCAACAAAAGAAGGGACGTACGGATGGCCGGCTGCGTGTTATAACGGTGCGACAGGAGCTGTGCAGACAGGAGGAAGTAATAGATCCACGTTTCCTTCGACAAACTTTATAGCGTCAATGAGAGTCCGTGCGCACGGCTTATCCTATTTTATAGCTCAACAACGAAAGATCGTCGTGGCCTCTTCCCCTGCCAATGACAAACAATGCTAGCACGCCACGAAAAGCGAGGGAACATAGTCGTCGTCTTCGTCGAAAAAGCACTAATTATGCGCACGGGCGTAGGAGACTCGGAACAGTACACGGTGAGTGACGCGAGGCCTAACCTGACACGTGGTTGTCCCACGGCGTCCCGACATTGCAACAGGCGAACGCCATTGATGCAGCGCTGCCCCGACAAGAAGTGTGCGCGCGTAGCGCGGCTAAACAGCTGGGGCGACGCGCAAAATTCCACGCAAGGACGCGTGGCCCGTACGCGAGTCGACATCAAGCGGCGCAACGCGTGGCACAGGAGCGCCAGGTGCCGCCGGCAGCGCGGACGGGTTCGTCGGGAGCGATAAGGCTCCGCGCGAGTGCCGGGAGCACGCGGCATACGAAAGACCCGGATGCCGATCACGTCCCCGCGACAGGAATATGCACTCGGGGATTACGCCAAGGCGCCTCAATGAAGCGCCGCCGTCTTCTATACATGCGGGGCTCGCCGGCGGCGTCTTTTGTCGCCGAATCAGCTCGCTTTCCAGTCGGCAGCGCACGGGCGCGCTATCGGCGCGCGAGAGCGTGCAATCTGGGCCAGCGCGCATCCGCCCCGATCGGCGCAAGACGACGCATCGCGCATTTCTCTCACGTCCCCCGGTAATAGGACAATTCCCGACATCGAATCGCGCCGCCGGGTGCAACGACCGGGAGCGTGACTCGGCGAGCACGCCCAATGGGACCGACGCCTGCGCTCCGGGCCGGCGACGCGAGAGCTCGCGTCAAACGAGAAGCCGATCACGCGCATGACCACCGGACGAAAGAGTAGCAGCACTCCGTCGTCGCCTGCTTGGCGCCTCCGAGCATTGCTCCGTGCCAGTGCTTGCAACACCGGACAGCCGCACTTGACGGTTAGCCGCAATGCAAAAATATTTCGTGTACTACTATACGCCTTAACGAACACCAGTAGCGCAAACGTCATTCCGAGATGCCGCCCGGTCTTCTCGTACGCTGATCCACGTAGATGAAAAGCTTCGCTAAGTGGCGGGAACTTTTGTCCCTGTGTCCTGCATTAAATGTCACATGTGCAAGGTTTATATTACCGCCTATAGATATGCCACGCATAAAATGCTCCTGACCAAAGGCCTCACGTGATGCTCTGAGGCGTCGAAGTCCATCGAACAATGGACAGTTTCGTTTCAAATACGTGCCTACACATTCGGATAGCTGAAATAGCTAGCCGAAAGTGTAGGTACAAAAACTGCCTGCGCGACGGTTAGTTGTCCGGACTACTTCAGGCGTCGCAAGACGAGCTCGAGCGACATGGTAGCTGCGCATCCAAATCTCATCAGACAGCCGACACGTTATGGCAGAGTTACTGTATATATGCTACCTTTAGGTCTCTAAAGGTAGCATATACAGTAACTCTACGTTATGGCAGCAAGAAGCGCCACCCGTATTGCGTACGTCAGACTCATCACTCGCTTCTTACTACAGCCACGTGAACAGCCGAATTTCGAAATATCCGTAAGGCTCGGCTTTCGAATCCTGAGAGGGGTTTAAAACCTTATATCGCGGCGCGTATAATTGGTAGTAGAACTTTACGCGCACCAGCCACGTGTCTTCGAGGTGTATACGCAGAAAAACTACGACACGACGCTTTCATATCTCCGTTCCATGGGAGAGGAACGGGGAAGGTTGAACTGACGTTCTACGCTAGCTTGATCTAGTTTCAAATGCTAGGTTTTGTGGAACGAGAGGAGGTGATATTCTACGCACAACGAAGCGCCACGCGTGGCCTGGTTCTCCTCGTTTCACAGTGGCCCTCCTGCGCAGCCGACCGGCCGGCTTCTCTCGCGTGGTTCCAATGGGTGGATGGAATTGGCGATCCACCCGTATATACGGCCCCCCTCTTCTCGGCAGTTGCCATGGCGCCCGAAACGACCCTCGGACAGGCTGCCGCTGTTCGGCTCGCGTGGTGTAAGCAGATTCGTCATTCTTGGAAGCCCATTTTCCTCATTTCGGAAGAGCGGCCCTTATTGCTTCCCCGAAGAATTTAGCCTGCTCTCCTTTTGTTCGGCGGCCGCCCTCGCCGGGCCGTTTAGCGAGGGGGCCCTGCTCTCTCGGTTTATTTCGTGGCGATGCGATGGGCGCGCCCCTCACTCACCGCGCCGACTCGGTCGTTGGAGCAGCGGAGCGACGAACGGCGCGGGCGCATTCGCACTATCACTCTCGCGAACCGCGAGGCACTGTGCGATCGCTGCGCCGAAGGGCTTATTCTGAAGGGCAGCCCCCCCCCCCCCCCACACACACACACACACCTACACCTCGGCTGAACAACGAACGGAGTGGCGTGTGCTTTACCAAGCGCTCAATAAACAAAAGCTCAAGCGCAATCAAGCACTAAAATACTGCCACACGGATACGAAGTCTCGCTTGTGGTGAAGAAGCAGGCGAAATGTGACGGCGTTTTGCATGCATATATTGACGCATTTTTTTTTTTTTTTTTTCAGGGGGGTGGGGGGCTCACACTTGAACGGATCTAGGGTGCGGGACAGGCGGGTGTTGGCGCACGCCTTTTCATGCCAGGCGTCCCAAGTAAGGGAAGGGGGGGAGGGGGGGATGCCTGCTCCTGTAGGTAGACGACTGTCTTCTGGCGGTATCACTAACAGAAACCTGAAATACGGATGGGTAACAACGAGGAGCGACGCGTGAACTGGTGCACAAATTATACTGACGATCTTTGGATACGCTGTACGAAAACCTGAGCGAAATAAACAAATGGCGATTTCGTATTATTTGCCCGAGAAGTATTACAACTGCGGCGTCGGAAGTATTCAGGGGTAATAAGGGGCTGTGACATCTGTCACGTTGGTTCCTTGAACTCAATCACGGAGAACGTAGTACACTACCTCGAATATCTCGCCGGTGCCAGCACGAGTAAAAACACGGGTGCGGCCTCTTCAGAGCGCGATTGCCTGTCAGGACATGCTCTCTTCCAAGTGGACGGCTCCTGTAATCATGCTGGTCCATAAACTGCTCTACATCAAAATGATTTGCATAAACCATTGTGCATAACTCAAAGCATTGCTGCTGTTTTATTTCTCTGCCATATCAGAAGCACGCGCAGACTGAGGAAGAAAAGCCTCGATGCCACGCTTTAACAGACCGCGCGCAACTTTCTATTACGACGAACAGCTGCTGTGCTAGAGTAAAGGATCGGCAGTGACAAAATCGTCAAATGCATCGTACATACCGCTTCGTTTATTTCAGTGTTCACCACTCGCTCTCTGGCGCGAAGAGTAGCGCGAAGCAGCCATTTTCCTGGTTCATCGCTGCCTAAGCCAGCGTCACGAGGCCTCCGTGACAACTGCAACCTCTCCCACCGCCCCTTTCTACCTCCCCGCTGTTCTTCGGAAACAATGCATTCGGTATCGTTCTAACACGGTAGCTGTGCAAAGCGCCACGTAAGATGGCAGCAGTTGACCCTTAGGGCGGTAAAAAAAAAAAATATATATATAGACATCTCAAGGCGTATGGTGCGGCAGAAAACCAACACGGCGGCAGCGCGCGACGGCCGCGCCGGGGAGGGCGCTGCCCCTTAACTCGCGTCGTCATCCTGCGGCCGGGGTCGACCGCTGCCGGTCGCGACGCTTGCCCGGCCGGGCGGTTCTTGCTTTTTCTCGGAACCGTTAGGAGGGGGGGGGGACGCTTTGGGGCGGATTAATCTGTCCGCGGGATCTGCTTCGAGCGCGCGCGGACGGTCCGCGATAATTCGTCCGACGGCCTAATACCCGCAGCAGCAGCCGACTGAGAGGCGCGGGAAATCGCGTAGGCGGTGAAAACTTTCTTGCGAATTATATCACGGGGCCGTGGGAATAACGCGCGCGCGATGAACCCGCTGCGTGTAAAAGCAACGCGTGTGGCACGATGTCATATTAATTTATTGCCCTCGGATCGACGCTCGTAGTTGGCGAAGCCTTTCTTTTCGGTGGAACCGGTAACCAGCAGGGCTGGTATAATGGAAGGATCCTGTATTCAAGTCGTCGGCTGCCGAAGTGCGTCGTCAGTGGTACTTACGTCATCATTGAGATCAACAAGTCTTGAATGGCGAAAAAATAAGAGTACACCAAAATTACATTATACCGGCACAGTAGGCGTCCATAGGTGTCATGAGAAATCATGGGTAAACGACACATCGATGCCAAGAAATAAACGCGGCTGAAAATTACCGAGCAATTATCGCGCTTGCATTGCCAGCCTTACGGAGGTGACCGTCTCTATAGACTATTTTCTGTAAGGCATCTGGGCGCCGCCATCTTGGGACTGTTAAGTCGATGTTTTATTGTTTTTGTATATCGTGACGTGAATTAATAAGGCCATGAAATATCGTACGCACCAACCCAACCGTTTTCCTGCGTATGCGTCTACCGTAACACTGTTCGTTGAGCTGTTAAAGATACAAACACAAAGGTTAACAGCCCAATATGGCGGCACTCAGACCCATCCGTAAAATAGTCTATATAAGCTTTTTCTACAGCAGGCGCACACTATCCCGTTCCCGGTCGTTGCACTCACTACGTGTACACCCTTGTGCCAAACGCTAGAAACTCGTGTAAGGAATGTATCTTCCCCACAAATGATTCAATCAATCATTTGAAGCAAGCTGCACTATCTGGCCGGCTCCAATTAAGGCAAAATAATAATAATTGTTTTAGCGCGTCGAGACACCGCACAGAACCTTGCCATTCAACAAGAAGGGAGAAACAATGGACGCATAACCGGCATCAACCTTGCATTCGCGCTTCCTCTAAGTAAGCCCGCGCCCATCGTATCGCTGGATCGAAAGTTTCGGCGATCTACAGCATACGTGAAGAGCCCGCAAGGCGACGCGTCACGGACCGTTAGGCGCTGCGTGCACTCGTGATGACGAAAGTTCGCAACAAGCATCGGGGCAAGCAATACGAGCCGCCGCGAGTGAGCGCTCCGAACGTTACGACCGAGCATCGCACAAACAAGGACGCGTGTCTGCGCTTCGGAGACCGACCGATCGCTTGGCGGCCGCCAGTGGTGGGAAACAACGCGAGCGCTTGCATCGAGCAGAGACGGTTCGGCGGCCGTTTTTACGACACTACGATAACAGCCCGGGACGCGTCAAACCTCGAGCGCTCCGCGGCAGCAACGCGACGCGCGTTTCGCAGCTGTACGCGCGCGCGGCCGAATGCCGCCACTCAAAATGGCGACAGCGCCGAGAGAAACCGTTATGCGGGCCAGGAGAACTGCGTCCTATTGAAAAGCCTTCTGTTTTGTCGCGACGAAGCGCTACCCTCGTGTATAACTTTTCTTTTTTCCCTCCTGGGCGCCCCTTTTCTGCGTGGAAACATAAAACTTTGCGCCACGAATTGGCTCACACGTCGGTGCGAGCAAGTATATGCGCGTGAGCACGAGAGAGAGCACAGGGTCGAAGGCAGCAAGCAAAAACCCGCAGCGAGGGCGAGAAGATATACGCGGCAAGCAAAAGCCAGCTAAATCAGCTGCCGCTGGGAGCCATAATGGCAGCAGCACGGCGCCGAAGCCTAGGCTCCGCGTCCGTCCACCTGGCCTGTTGGTTCCCGACGCGGGATGAATAGGCCGCCGCTGGGGGGACGCCCCACAATGGCGCGAGCACCGGGAAGATTTGGTATAGGCAGGGAAGCCGCGACAAAAGAGGAGGAAAAAAAATGACGCAAAGCAAAAGAGCCGACAGCGGTGGCACACCATTAGGCATGCATTGAAAAAGGGAAGGCCTCGTCGCCACGGAAAAAAGCACCCTCCCTCGACCGACAAGCCATGGACGGCCATGTTGCCAACCCCGGTCGCCCACAGTAGAAGAAGAAAGAGTGTACACGTAGCGAGGCTCCCTGCTCGGAGAACAAGAGGAAGGAGTGAGAGAGGGAATGGTTCGCGATATGTGCGCAGCCGTGATTGATAATTTTTCATCAGAGCGCGAAATCTAGTAACGTATAATGCTTAGATCGCATCCCTCTTCACCTCCCTCCCCCCCCCCCTCTTTTCCCCCCTCTGCATGTCCCGTAGCGCTTAGCCACGCGTGATAAATGTGACCTTATTCAACCGAACGAACTGACTGCCTATAGAAGCACGGCTCGAAACAACGAAACTCGTCGCGAGTTTAAATATCGACGCAAATTGACAATGGAGGGTGCGCCACCGTCGTATAGTGAAACCTGAAAGGGATCTTTCTCTATACTTGACTGTATGTATGTATGTATGTATGTATGTATGTATGTATGTATGTATGTATGTATGTATGTATGTATGTATGTATGTATGTATGTATGTATGTATGTATGTACGTACGTCCTCCGTTTCGCCGTTGAGTGATCAAGCACTTGACCGACCACGTCAAACCACGGAGAAGTTGCCGTCTAATTTGAATACACGACTTCCTTTAACGTCAGACTTCTACTTGTATCATTCGCGCTGGTAAGCAGAAGAGAAAACGTTATAAACAAAGCCCGCTAGGAACAGCGATCGAATCTGTACGAGACGCCCGAATCACCGAATGACACTAGCTATGTAGTCCAGCAGCCTGCTGCTCCGGCTGCTCATGCCTGAATAAGCAACGCGTAGTGCGGTTTAGCTACACCGGGTTCCAGATCAGACACCGAGGGGTGTCACGTTAAGTTCGCAAGCAAACGCTGAGGCCCGCGCGCGTGGTCATGCCATGCGCACGCTCCTGGCTACTTCTGGCCATCCGATCTCGAACGAAGCAGTCATTGCCATGCACCGTGCTTACTAAGGGCCAGCGTCGACCACATCAGAAACAAGTGCGATCCTGTCTGCACGAATAGTAATGATAAACGCCACACTCCACGTAGAAACGGGCCAGAGCAGACAACGGAGAACGAATAGCTCCCCCCTGCCAAGCGCCAATAAAAAGAGAAAAATAAGCGTCGCCTAAGCAACCGCGATGCAGCGGGCGTCAGAAATTTGGGCTCCTAGGTAGCGGGCAAAGCTGGAGCACATGCGCCAGCAGATTCGCTAGGCGAGTTCCGATGGGAACAGTGTCTCCGAGAGCGAGCCGAGTGAGCGACAGACACCGTGGTGGCGCCGACGCAACGCACGAGAGCGAATCCGTTATCGCGACGGAGCCAACATGTGCCATATGGTGGTGGTGGTCGTTCCTTTTTCGCTCGACTCTGCTTTCACGAAATTCCGCCCGATCGGGAGAGAGAGGCGCAACAGAGAGAAGAGAGGGCTCTTCCGGCTCGCCGGCGCCCCGCGGCAGAACCCCAACGCGAGCATCAGGACAGCCAAAAGCGCAGCGAGCCTTGCCCCTCCTGCCAGAGCAGAAACACGAAGGAGAGAAAAAAAAAGCCCACCCGAAGTATAGCGAGGCCGGCGCACCTCCCGAACTGCAAGCGAGGGCCACCGAAGAGACAGCAGACAGACAGGCGGTGATGTCTGCAACCGGAAGTCAAGAAGAAGAGCCCGAGAAGGGGAAAGAAAAACACGCATTTTGAACGAAAAAAATAAGAGAGTCGGAGACAGAGACGGCACCCAAACGACTGCGCGGCTTCACTGGCGCGGTGGATAAACATCTTCGCCAGATTCCTTCTCGATTCCCTTCGCTTTTTGGTCGCTTTAAGGACGCTCTGGCAAAAGAATAATAAAGAGAAAATGAAGAGAATGAGCGCCGAGACGTTCTCCTTCTGAAACTCGATCTCGCTTTCTGTCCCCTGTCTCCTTCCAACGCTGTGCAGATGCGCGCCCCGGGCGGAAGCGTGTGGAAATACGAGAGAGGGAAGATGCGAGGGGAGAAGGCGGCTGCACCCCGACATGTGGGGGCACACCTGAGGGAGACATTTGCATCCCCCCGACGACGATGATATGACACACACTGGGAAGCGGCAGCAGACACGTACGCTTCGGAAACAAGAACCGTTCAAGGACATCATCCCGCCTTCACTTGTGGCTGTCTTGAGCATTTCTGCGAGACCTCCACCCTTCTGTGGTGGTGGATCAAAAAATATAGACGTGTTTTGTGAGCCATGCCATCTGCATTCCTCCAGTCAGTCGACCCTTACGAGTGGTATCCACAAGAGATACGTTTTGGTCACCCATGCAGCCGTTACAGTTCTACATACACCGTTACCACAGAGGCAGATACACCTGCCCACATGCGCCGATTGTCCAACAGGTGCACACAGTTTGTGCCTTTCTAGAGCACTAAAGGCTGACGGAATGATGCGTTCACGCTTGTTTTGTTTTCCTTTTCTCATGTGTAAGCAGCGGCAATGTTCCACGATAGCTCTGTCTGTTAACTGGATTCGTCCATATCGAGAATACGTGCGGTAGCTGAACAGCGTAATGCCAGTTTTTTTTTATTATTATTATTATATATTTTGTGCGGACAAACTTTACTGGGCCCCGAAAAATAGAAGCATTGCAAATAATAATAATAATAACAAACTTCGCATTGCTGTATATTTCTGTGGGCTCCCAAGACGCGCGTACGTTGTGCCACGCTTCGGACCGGCCATCATGGCATAAGGTGATTGACAAAGTGCTTTATCCTGTGGATCAAGGGCGTGCGAAGGCGCCGACTTTCCACGAACCACTGCGTTACCCGAGGGAAGGGAGTGCGACGCGGTTGACGACGATGCCCTTCCAGTCTCGTCCCGCCCAGAGATCGTTGGACGACGTCATTTAAGCAGAGAGCGTCCCATTGCGAAGAGAGACAGACGTTCACGTAGATTTTGCACAAAGCTTCCTTATTTCCTCTTCGCCTATATAATCCAAGTACATCTCCTATTCACTTCGTTTCACGGGAAATCCAAGAGGGGTGCAACGGCCACGATGCGACTAAAATCGCAACGTGTTGTATCTGAAAGCCGTCGTGCGAAGAAGTCAACCAGACCCAGGAAGAAGTCGCGCGTGGAGAGATCGTGCTAACTAGAGAGAGAGAGGGAGGGAGGGAGAGACACCCTCTGGGAGCATTCACTTTTTCGGCTACATTTCACGTTCCGAATGTCCGAGGGCCGGAACTTACGCCCCGTGCGGACAGTGCAACCATGCTCTCCCCCGCGGCGCTTGACGACCTCTTGGCCATTTAGGCGGGTTGGAGGGCATCGGCAGGACCCTCGTACGAAAAGGTGAACGTCGTCGCTCATTCACGACTTACGACCATTGCGAGCGCGTCAACTATCTCAACCTGCCACAGTTAAGCCAAGGCAGGCAGGCAGGCCAGCATGTGCATGCGGCGAGGGGGGACCAAGGCCCGAGTGAGGGGGGCAGACTAAATAAACCCCGAGAAAGAAAAATAACTTGCGCCGACGCGCCAGTTTACCGCCGTTTTGACGTCGCTTTCTAGCAGCAGCAGCAGCAACTTTTTACCTGCATGCTGCGTTTCTCAGTTGTTTATCTCTCCACAGGCCTTTTTTTTTTTCCTCTCTCTTTTCTTTCCTTCACCACGTATACTGTCACGCTTTCCTTGGGTTGTTTATCTTGAGAAAGCACGCTTCGTTTGTTTTCGTCGCAGACGTTACATCGTTCGTGTACCTTGTTAAAGGCCTTGTTTACACTGAAACCACCTCGATCGCATTAATGCGGGAGGATAAAAGAACAAAATGAACAGCCGCGGAGCACATGAGGAAAGGGGTTCTACGCTGAAAAAAAATAAGAAACGTTCTCGGAGCGCTTTTTACATTCCGAGTGAAACGAGTACGTCATCGGAACACGTCTATCGCTAACGCCGAACGCGAAGTCAACCTTGATTGGAAACACAACGCGTCGAATCGTGTTTTTCGTATATGGCTAGCGAATGGCGTCGGGACCACGCAAGGAACTGGGAAAGAATATCAGTAGCGCGTCGTGTGTGGGTCTTTGCTTCGATTACACTGCAGAACTATGCCACACTCCTTCATGCTGAGGCGACGGTGAACACAAATCGGAGCGCGGCGCTCACACCCACGGGAACACCAGCACTTCTCGTGCGCAGCTTCGGAACCGGCAGTGGCTAACCGCGAGCGATCGCGCTTCTTCCGTTACAACTATGTGTGGACTTGTTTCCCACTTCTTACGCGAGGAGACAGCGACTTCCGCTAAGCTACTGTTGTTTCCTTCCTGACAACGCTTCGGCAAGTTCCTCGATGACCGGCTTCGACACTTATTTCCAGGCTGATATCTCTCTCTCGTGACTCAAAACCAACCCTTGAAATGTTCTTTTCAAGAAAACGCGCATCGTGAGCTGTTTCCAAATCAAGTGAGCACAAGTGTACTTCTCGCTGGGCATACGGGGACAGACAGGCGTTTTGACGGAAATTTCGAGCAAATTTGGGAAGGCCAGAGTTTCCACGCCGCTTCCTCCTCCTCGCCTTGCGCATCAGTCGAATGCACCTCTGGAATCCAGTGCCGGCGTCGCCAAAGGGGGAGATGCGATGCACACAAAAGGCAGCGTGGGCATCGCCATCCGGCCCGACTTTGAGCCCCAGAGCAGCAGGAAGGGGCAAAGAAGGGCCACAGGACGTCCTCATCGCAAGAGCGGCGACACACACGAGACCGCTGTTCCTCCAAGAGGGCGCGCCCTCGCCGCGGGGAGCAACACAAGTCGAGCAGAGAACGGGAAACGGGCCGTGCTTCGCGCTCTTGGTGGTAACCGTGGCAACGGGTCATTCTGGGCTGCCGCCGGGAGGACGCGCAAGCTCTGGGGGCCAGGACCGGCGCCGCCCGAAACCCCCCCCACCCTCCCTCCCTCCCGACGGGCTTCACGCGGGCCCGGCCTTGCAGCTGCGGCCACAATGATGCGAGGAATGTCACAGACCTCCCGCCGCGGGCAAGGTCACCCGGCGAGAGGGAACAAGCGTCCCCCTCCTCGCACCTGAAGAAGAGTTGCGCGTTCGCTTTCTTCGCGCCACACATCTCGCGGGACAAGACAAATGAGCTTTCGCACCTCCCGGTCAGAGTCCATCGCAGTGCACAAAACGTTCGCAGAAGAGCCGGACCGACCGCTTTTTTTTTTTTCTCTGAGCTTCTTAAGTGAAGCAGAACGGCGCGATTACGCGGCGCTACATCGGCGCGCACTGGACGTCGCGTGTATGTGTACAGCAGTGAAAGCGACGCAATCATCGAGCACGCCAACAAAATGGTTATTTGGCCACAACGGTAACGGACGAAAAAGCCCACTATACCGTGCGCGGACGCATACCAGTATCTGTAGCGTGGTAGGCTTGGGCAATGACAGAAGACACAGGCGAACGCCAGATACGGGGACCGGCTTTGTGGGAGGATCTTTCGTCGCCGCTTTGCGGATTATTGCCTGATAAGGCAACTTGAGCACACTAACAGAATGATCACGCGCCGGCACTTCAGCGGGCGCGATAATGGAAAATGTGAGAACTACTGCAGTCTGTCCGTAAGCCTCACGTATACTATACTTCGCCAGTAATAACACATCACTAGCTAGATTTCAGGGCGCTCTCAAAAGAATACTAGTTGAACTAATGTTCGTCCCTCACCCACCTATAAGTTCTAAAGCGACCGTTATGAGACAATGAAAACATTCGGTGGTGGTGCGCGCATTGAGAGCGGGCATTTCACTCACAAGCGCGCCAGGAACTTGACCACCCTGTGTACCTCTAGAACGCGAATCCTATCCAGAAGGCGCGTGAAAATTGTCTCTTGCTGTTTCAATCTCGACAGCCGGTTGGCCATCCCAGACACGGGGTCAAGGAGAAGAAGCAATGGACCTCAAGAGATCAGGCGACCACGACACGCGCAGAATGGCTCAGAGCCGTGGCAAATGGGAACCATTCGAAGAACGTTTGGTCGACGTCTGTGGGACTGGCAGCGGGGGAACTGGAGGCGTGAAGGAACTACGCGCTTCTCCGACAGCAACAAATGCGAAAATGATGTCTGTTACGGCTGTTTCGGAACAGGGTTGCACGAGGCATGATGGAACACGGCGCCTTGGTGAGGAGGGTAAAAAAGGGGGGGAAACACGCTACAAACCTCGATGCTAGAGTAAAAAGAGGCAGGCTGGCGATTCGGCTGTCGCTCGGTTCCATCAACAATTTTCGCAGCACTTTTCGGTCGCTCCTGGGGGACTGTCAAATTCACGCGGCAGCCGACTACACAGCAGCCTGACAAATTTCCGAGCCGCACAAGCGACGCAAAAGGGGCGTGCTGCTGGTGCTCGCTCGACGGCAACACCGTCGATCGCGAGACGCCGTTAGCTGGAGGATCTCGAGCGTTGCCGACGCCCGGGGGTTGCGACGTTGGACGGGGAAAAGTACACGGTATAACCCAGTCGCTCCCAAAATGCAACCGATGAAAACGGTGCGCGAAAAGAAGAGAAGCAAAAGCGACACTCGGGTTGGGGAAGGGCACAAGATGCGGGCAACAGAATTTGGAATTACGCGTCATTTTTCACCGCGTCAGACAGCTATGCCACGCTTCCAGACTGTGCGGGGCGGGAGCCGAACGGGGTGGAGCCTGAATATGCCACGCGTGCGCGCATCAGCCAAGAGGTGAGTCACGCTGCCGAGAGGAGAGAGCGCCGTTGGCCATCGCCGGATGCGCCACGAACGCGGGCAGAGAGACTGCGGGCTCTTACGGGGGGCATTGGAGCCCGGGCAGGTATAGTTGAAAGCCCACTCGTTAGTTCACTGCACCCGCGCCGATCGCTTTATCGTTCGATTGTTCTTCGCCAAAGGAACATCGCGAGTGATCAGTAGTGCCTTCGAAACCGCGCCAGCGAATCGTGCCAACCGAACCGTCCCTCAACGGTATGTTGACACACGAAGGAGCCCCATGAGCGGGTAACCTTTGTTTTTTAGCTTTCCGACAGCGCGAAAACAACGGAAAAAAATTATTCCGCGATTCGAGGGTACGCGCGACTGTTATGTTCTCTCTCCCCCCCCCCCCCCCTTAAGCGAACGAAACTGCACGTCTGCGTAATATTCGAAATATCGCCTCACTGACGTACGTCGTAGCCTGCTCCTCGGAAAAGGTCCGCGCATGTCAAACACTTCCTCAACAACCGTGCCGTGTTTTGTCGGTCGCCCGTGACCCGAGAGAAGCGCTAGCGTTCTTCCGCTGCCATCCGGCGCAGTAACCGGGCTGTGGAAAGTAGCCCCGCAGAAGCAGCCGAGCCTGACGAGCGGCCAACGGGGTGGTCAGCCGGTGGGAAGCTTTGATTCGATTACGTCCACTGAGGCCAGAGACAAAGAAAGACAAGCGAGCGAACAAAGATGGCGGCAGCGCGCCGTGCAGGCTCCCCTCGTAATGGGCTTGCTAGCGAAGGCGGATGCACGCTGCTATGCGGCGTGTCTGGCCGCTGAAGGTCTGCTCGGTCACGAACGGCCCAATGGCTGCGCCGGCGCCGCTTCGTGATGACCGGGCCGCGTCCGTCCATGAACTCGGCGGCGGCGGCGGCGCACGCCATGCAGCGCGGATATGCGTGTCAGCGGCACGCAGATGGCGCCGCCGCTGACCGCGGGAGCCGGCCGCGTTCCGAGAGGTGACGGGAACCTTCGATTATGCTACTATGAGCCGAAAGATCGCGCGAGGCGTTCATCCGGGCAACGACTGCTTTCCCACATCGCACCGCACAACTGGGGCGTCAAATCTGCCGGCGAAGTGGCTATGGCGGCATGAGTCGCGCACTCATAGTCTGCACTAATCTTCATTTGCTTTTGTTGTTTTAAGTGCGACTG
>JALIZH010012795.1:627500-690000 GCA_030522465.1 Rhipicephalus appendiculatus | reverse complement strand
TGTGTAGCTTTCTTTTTTATTTTCGTGCTCAAGAATAACGCTGCTACAGCGAACCCAGGCAGAGGACTGGTTGGTTTTTTTTTCTTTTTTGTTCTTCTTGTTCTTAGGGAAGAGAGGAACGCGACAATCACACGTTAACATGTAGGTGAAGACCTACCATGACAGATTTTTGCATGCTCAGAGAAATTGCCCTGGACTTAGAGGCTCGGTTTAAATGAATAAATAATCACCCTGTTTGAGTTTGAAAGACTCGACAAAGTTTTTACGAAGCCTTACGTTGTTTTTATTATTAGTCCACAGAATACATCAGCCATGGGTAATGCTCACGTAAAAAATTAGGATAAGGTTTTGCCTGTTGCAATTAAGGCTTGTTCACAATGACAGATGTGAACCAGTGAATTAAGTTGGGATAAATATAGCTGCATTTTTACCTAGCATTTCAGATTTAGCTGCTGAAAAACTGTGATGTCTTGAAGTGCAGCCGTTGTATATTGAACAATAACTTTTGTGAACAACATTATTCGCAATCGTTCTTTTCCGTTATTTAAACTACCGCTATTCGTGAGATTTTTTCAGGTACGGGCAGGGAATAAATACTTCTCGCAGCCTCGTTACTTGAAAATTAATGAACGCCTAACCCTGTGTCAACTAGGAAAAGCTGAAATAAAAATGATTTTGGATTATTCCAAGCGGTTTCACTTGACGTACCGATTTTAATCGATAAGTTTAATGAAACAACGTACAGCTGTGCGTTATCAATCTCTAGAGGTGGGAAAGAGTAATCATTAGGACGTGGGGTACATCTGAACAAAAAGCAATTTCCACGAGTGGTATGAATTTTCTCCCTGTAGTCTTTGCAATACTCTGCGATCACACGCTTCGAAGTTTTGGTTGCTGACATTGCAGTACACTCTCTCCCTTTTTCGAAATTCCCTTAACGAGCGCGCGGTTTAAAACAAGCACTGAAAAAGGTTATTTTTGATCTGAGCTAATTATGCGATCAGAACCGCAAGGCGTCGCCTGCGGTAGCCTCCCGTTCTCATTAATTTTCGCGAACGTGAGCTAGCCGTGTTCGGTCGGTTCAGTTTGTCTTCTTTTTCAGTCATCCGCCTCAGTCAGCCTTGTGACATAAGCTCGACATTGTTCACCAATCATTAATACGCTGCTATTTTACGTCAGACAGCAGCAGGCTTGTAGTTGTTTTGCTCTGGCGACAGAAATAATTTCAGAGGCAGAACACGTAGCGTAGAAGGGTGGTCTCGTTAACGTACCAGGTATTTCTGTGGGTTTAAAATAGCTCCGTGGAAAGGGCATGTGGCGTAAAAGCACACACTATTTGAAAAAAAAAAAGAAAACTTAGTGATTAGGACATTAATAGAGTGGCACATTTTAGCCATAACTTATATATATGAGAAGAAAAATTCATTCATTTAACGTATTATCGGCAGCAAACGCTTACAAACATGGTTGTAGAGATAAAAATTGAATATTGCGTCTCTGTGGATGCTGCCTAAAGTAATGGTCCTAGTACGAACGATGGCACCTTTTAACTTAAAGTTCTAAGGCCATGCTGCAACGATAGTTTTAAAACCAAGCTTTCTATGCGTAACTTTTCATCAACTCGATCATACTATTGCCCTCCTTTCTCTTCACATCCGTGGCTCTGTTCAGGGTACGACCATGCTAGCGACAAAAACACTTGCTGCACGCGGCACCGCGGTGTGCCGCGCGCGGAAAAAGCGACTAAAATTGGGAGTCTCGAGTTGTGCCACGCCTATTGGGTCGAGACCCAGTAGACCTTTCCAAGCAATCCCAGAATTCCTCGCGGGCGCACTATGGGAAAAGTGTGTGAGTCGAGCGGGCTGTTCGGTCATCCGCTGCTCGTTGGCGCCGTGGAAGCACGAAACGAAAAGAACATATCGCCGCTCGTTGATTATTCTTAAATCATACATACTACACATATCCAAACGCACCTGCATGTATCGGTAGGCATGAAATGTGAAAGGAATTACGCAGTCAGTGTAGGTACTACCGAGCGGACGCATACCGTGCGCAGCAGTTACTACTCCTCGCACGACGTAACATTCATATGGTGTTTTATCCCGAGGCAATTTTGAGCACAGGCGAGGCTCTGTGGCAGAACAGCTACCTGCCACGCAGAAGTCCTGGGTTTGATTCGCACTCCAGTCGAAGATTTTTTTTATTATTTATTTACTCGAATCTATCTCAAATTTTCGCCCACGGACAACGCTGATCTTTCGCTCAACACCAACGACGGCGACGCCGACACCTGAATTTATGTTAAACGCGCTCTTTAACGCTATCTCGCTAAAATCTCAACATACGAGTGCTAAAGGCGACTACTCTATCCTTCTCAGACACATTGTACTTCTACAGGGACATTGGTTCAAAGGCGCTGACGAAAAATTAAAGTTTCATTCAAGATAGACCCGATGTCCCTGTCCAAGGACGAGCATTGTGCCGCCATCTGCAAAGAGCGTGTAATGTTTACTTGCTACCTCGAGAAGGCAACATGCCCGTAATCCGAACGGGCACGTCCAAGTGTCATAGCATGTTTATAAAGAATCTATTGTCCAAAAAACACCCTGCATAGGGGCCCAGATGTCCCTGTAGGGGGGACATGTAATATCCTCCTACAGGGACATCTGGTCCTATGCAGGCACCTATAGAAACGGTTACCACTGAAATTACAATTAGTTGATGCTATTAAGACGAAAATAGAAAACATAGTCGGCAAAATAAACATTTTCTTCCATTATTTCATTCTCAGGAAGCTATATGTATATAATGCAGACTTCATGAAGAAGTTTGCTAATAATTAAGTAAATAAACAATATAAATATATATATGGGTCATTCCATATCAAGTGTACCAGGTCAATTTTCGACCATCTCTGATCCCGCTGAAAAAAATTGTCCAGGTATATGTGAATGTGAGAAGTAGTTGTTGAGGTATTATATTTCACAAAAAAAGTTTGTGTATCCTAGAGGGCGCTTCGAACTTTGGGAACCCAAGTGAAACTGTGTCGCGCTAAATAAATTGTATAAAATTACTGGTCTGAGCAATTACTACGAAACAACTTTTTTTCCATAATCTTAAGGCGCTGATCTTTCATGACAATGATAGTTTATTCATTTTTGTCTTAACTTTCTTTATTTCTGGCCATGGCGAAAAATTGCAATATGCTGCATGTTTAGCGTATTTTATAAAAAGCACAGATTTCTTCGTGAGTAATATATTCAAATTATGTGTTTCATGGGTTCCTATAATAAATGATGAAAATACTTCGAGAGCGTATGAAGCAATAACGTTGCCACATATTGTGACAAAGTTGAAAAAAATGGGATTTTGACTCATATTGAGGCTTCATTTTCTCAATGTAGCGGTCCAAGTAAAAGTATGGCGGATATATTGTTGCACAGTATGGTTTGTTGGCATGATATACAGAAAGTTTTAAAAGAGTGGTTTTTGTTTTAAGGGAGAAAAAAGTTTTCCAGCTGAACAACTACAAGGTAGTAGAAAGTATGCCTTTGCCTCGCCTTCACTGCATAGCAGGTCAGCGCAGGATTCTAGCGGGGGCTTTTCGGCAGCGAATAATGCAAGTCATACAACAGCTTGTCACTTGTTTTGGTAATACTGCTGTGTAGAGCGTCAAAAACGGCAATAGTGCTAATTTTATGGAACGGTATCTTCCTCCTTGGACCATCAAAGGACAGGTTTTATTCAACCGCTTCATAGTCCCAATGGGGCAGAATTATAATGCAGTCGATGGCCTGCAATACAGTATTGGGGCGTTGTGTTTGGCTTCTGATAATTAATGCATATGGTCATAATAATAATTAATTACATAATTAAGGTATAGTTTCCCTAAGATGTTTTTATGATGTATTAGGTATAGGCCGATGCGTGATCGCTTATCACTCGTTTGCATGATGAAATGATGTATCCTAGGTGTACGCGTAAGAGATGATTCGACATCGTGCCCATTAATGACACTTCAGTCACCAATTTCCGGAGGGATTTGAACATTTTCATCCCCCCTATTTCTTAATTTTCCGAAGGTGCTGAAAATGTTTTAATTAAAAGCCCGTCCGGTAATGGTGAGGGGTTTTTAACATATTCAACACCCTAGGACCTTTAAGAAAAAGGTGGCTGAAAATTTGAAATCGAAACAGGAAATGGCGCATTAAGTGTCATGTATAAGCACGATATCGAATCATCTTCAACGTGTACACCTAGGATACATAATTTCATCATGCAAAGCAGTGGTAAGCGATCACGCATCGGCCTGTACCTGACACATCATAAAAACATCTTAAGTAAACCATACCTTAATTATGTCATTAATTATTATTGAGACCATATGCATTAATTATCCGAAGCCAAACACAACGCCCCAATACTGTATTGCAGGCCATCGACTGCATTATAATTCTGCCCCTTGGGACTATGAAGCGGTTGAATATAACCTGTCCTTTGATGGTCCAAGGAGGAAGATACCGTTCCATAAAATTAGCACTATTGCCGTTTTTGACGCTCTACACAGCAGTATTACCAAAACAAGTGACAATCTGTTGTATGACTTGCATTATTCGCTGCCGAAAAGCCCCCGCTAGAATCTCGCGCTGACCTGCTATGCAGTGAAGGCGAAGCAAAGGCATACTTTCTACTACCTTGTAGTTGTTCAGCTGGAAAATTTTTTTCTCCCTTAAAACAAAAACTACTCTTTTGAAACATTCTGTATATCATTCCAACAAATCATACTGTGCAACAATATATATAAGCCATATTTTTACTTGGAACGCTACATTGAGAAAATGAAGCCTCAATATGAGTCAAAATGCCATTTTTTCCAACTTTGTCACAATATTGTGGCAATGTTATTGCTTCATACGCTCTCGAAGTATTTTCATCATTTATTATAGAAACCCATAAAACACATATTTTGAATATATTACTCGTGAAGAAATCTGTGGTTTTTATAAAATACGCTAAACATGCATCATATTGCAATTTTTCACCAAGGCCAGAAATAAAGAAAGTTAAGACAAAAATGAGCAAACTATCATTGTCATGAAAGGTCAGCGCCTTAAGATTATGGAAAAAATTGTTTCGTAGTAATTGCTCAGACCAGTAATTTTATACAAATTATTTAGCGCGACACAGTTTCACTTGGGTGCCCAAAGTTCGAAGCGCCCTCTAGGATACACAAAATTTTTTTTTGCGAAATATAATGCCTCAATAACTACTTCTCACATTCACATATACCTGGACAATTTTTTTTAGCAGGATCGCAGATGGTCGAAAATTGACCTGGTACACTTGATATGGAATGACCCATATTATATATATATATATATATATATATATATATATATATATATATATATATATATATATATATATATATATATATATATATAAAGTATTCAGGATAATCAAGAATTAATCACTGGGATTCGTTTCCTTTTATTCTTTTTTTTGTCTGTTTTCTCTCGAGTTCCTTAGAGCAAGCCTTTCTACAGCCTGAGTAATTATTCTGCTGGTCAAAGTACAGCAAAAAGCGGATAGAGCAGGCAGTGCCTGCGGGGTACCGCGCCGTGTGTGCGGAGATGATATATTAAGGCGCAAAAGCAGCCGAAGCCAGCCTGTCGTCTTGCGTGCGGTCGTTAATTCAACTTGACTTACTGCGTGGGTTATAAGAAAGGTGAAATCAATGTGATGAAGCAGTTCGGCGGTACGTCAACGTGGTTTATTGCTGAAGCCATGTAATAGCTTTTCTAACCAAACTGGCCTATACACATAGGCATTGCTTTCACATTAATGCCAGTTCCGCATTTTTATTACCGCAACCTCTTCGGGCGTTTCTTTTCGCCCCTTTTCTCATACGTGCCGTCGTTCGTTCGGAAGGTTGATGTGAAGGAGTGACTTACGGTTCTTGTTATAGATACTGCGTTAGGGAACCTTTACTTAGGTTGTACTTATGGAGAGTAAAGTGAAAGTCTCCGTTTGCCCACGTGCCCAATTGCTTCTTCGCAATGACGTCATTAGCCCACTATATGATTTCTCTAGCATTGCATCATAATGTCACGTGTCAACTCCATGTTACAGCGGAAACAACATTAATTCGAATCGATTCATACATTCGGCGGTTCAAAGCCCCACATTCTGCATTGTAGAAGTTTTGACAATATACTTAAATCACTTACAGGCATAGCAGAAACGGCATTACAGTCATTATTAGTTTCTGCTTCACTAATGCACTGAATGAACCACGCTTGTGGATGACTCCTAACGTTTCAATATCAGCGGCCACTTGCTGACCAATTATTTTCGCTTTCTACCAAAGTCGGTGAACAAACGGCATCTGGGCACGGCAAACGCATATTCATGCAAATTAATGCAGGGAGCGCAGTTTACTTTCGAGACCTTATCCCCAGCGTATACTAGTATGATGCGACAAATTATTATAGCCTTGACTGGGCATAGCTGCTTATTCATGCAAATTAATGCAGGGAGCGCAGTTTACTTTCGAGACCTTATCCCCAGCGTATACTAGTATGATGCAACAAATTATTATAGCCTTGACTGGGCATAGCTGCTGCTTCCTCATGCGGCGTTGGTACCAGATGTCCCTGCTGCTTGCTGGCACGGGTTTTCAATTGGACATTAATGCTTTAGCATTCACTATTAATTAGAAGTGCTTAGGTGTCCTCGGATATTACTCATCCTGCTTTCTCACCCACGTCTCTCATGACTATGGTGTACTGGTTTCGTATTTATCGCATGGCTAATTCGACATCCTCATAGAACTGTTCTACAGTTCTGCGCCGTAATGACCGAGTGAGTGCCCCATTGTGATACATTCAGTTTATTTATTTTTATCTTATTGTGATAACAATTATACGGACACTCTCGACTGGTTTTTGCCGTCGGCGTCACCGTCACCGTCATGTTCCGTATAAAGTACAAATCGATAACATGGCCCCGCGCATCGTATGTTCTACCCGCGAGTACAAGAGCGCAAGTTCTGGCGACGAAGGCGGCTGGAAAAGAGATGAAATGAGCTGGCTCTCTCCGTTGCACCGAGGGCGTATGCGATAACATATTACACCGCGTGCGAGGCCTGCCTTCGATTGCTCCTCAAGCAGAGGGGAAAGGCCCCGCCCGTCTTTTGGGGGGCGAAGGAACATGAAGGGACGCCGGGATAGAGGGGAGGGCTGCTTCGGTCGAGCAGCAACTGCGAACTTTGATCATAACGGCAAGTGCGCAAGCACTATAGCGCGCTTGCTATCCCGGCAGACATCAGCAAACGGCTCGCATACGTACTGTGCTTTCACCGCTTACTTCGCTTTGAGACGACAGACAGCACAGAAACCCCCTCGCTTCCTGGAACGGTCGTATTCCCTTACAGTAGCCTTTCGTAGAGTTACGCGACCCTTCGAACTCAAAAGAGTTAGCTGCTAGCTTTACTACGTATAGCGTTACAATTTGTTGCTATCACATTCACTGCTTTGCCCTGTGCGGCGAATCTGCGATTTTTTTATTTATTTAATTTATGACACCTCACAGGGCCCAACAGGGCATTGACTATGGGGGGACAAGTACGAGACTATTAGAGAAAAATACACGAAAAAAAAAAACACAGAGAAATAAATGGAAGAATATTTAGTTTTATTATGACGCTTGCTGCCCCTTCATTAATGCTGCAGAACTCATCAATGTTTTCTGCACTGTCTTTGTGTATTAGAAACGCCACACCATAATCTCCCTTCTCAGGGAGCCCTCTATGTAACAGGACGTGCCCGTTAGTCCGTACTGCCTATTCTTCCCCACTGCTCGTAATCTCGCTAAGGCTAATGATATCCTAGTTAACCGATGCCTACTCCCCGAGTAGCTCCTCTGGTCTAGCTTCACTTGAAAGTGTCCGTGTGTTGAGGATTGCCAGGATCTGAGTTCATTGACGGCCTGTCCGGATCTATATAGTGATTAAAAGTATCTTCCGCTGCGATACAAACCGGAATGCAGCCGCATTTATATGTTCCGCAATGGCTGGAGACTGGGGGGTTGGTGTTTAAATGCAAGCCTCATGTGGGCGTTGGTGGCCAATTACTGCACCAGTGAGGGCAATACCTGTTCTGGTGAGGAAGTGAGCTGAACAGAGGTTGCAGAAGTGTAGCCCTTCGGGTGTATATATGGTGTCCAAAAGCCAGACTCCAGAGTTGCGTACTAACCGCCATGTTGAAGAAGTAAACTTAATCGTTTCACTTATGTGATGGACTGGCCCTTAACGCGTTTCAAGAACGAGTCATCTACTTAAAGTGTACCTTTTCTCGGCACTCGAGTCCAATAAGTGAAGTGGCCATGAAGGTAGCATAGCGGCTACCTTAACTTGCGCTTATCGCGAGCAAAATGGCCGGCTACTACGACGGCAGTCTCAAAGTTCGCGGATTCCTTTGCTCACATTGACGAGATAACTGAAGGCTCCGCGTACACATATGCGAAGTTGTTGTGGTCAGTACTCAGGGATTGACAGAACCCAAGGGAGTGCTACAACGACATTGAATTCCCCCTGCGCCCTTTCTTTAATACGCGCTGCGCTGAATCTGCTCCGGACGCTACCCCGGCCCCACAACGTTGACGACGAAATAAAAAGGCCGACGACACGCGTGAAATATTTTTGACAGGTGAGCTTCTTTCACCTGCTTTATTAAAGAGTTCTAGTTGGGCATCCGCAGCAAGTCTGTGGGCGCAGACTTCCATTGTAAATGGCTGGCAGCAGGCGTCCGCACAGCTCCGAGGAAAAAATGTCTATTGGCAGCCTCCGTTCGAAGAATTACCGTGGACCCACAACAAAAACTGTCTAGTCTAATAGCCACTGAATGAAGCTCACATGTCAAAAAGTTTTTATTAATATTTTTTTTTCATTAAGATGGAAATGGTTCCCTTCACAAGAAAGTATGGGGAATGCACACGGCGCTCCGAAAATTTAAAGAAGCAAGGGAAATACACGAGCCCATCAAAATTAGAAAAAGAATTCAAGGAGCAAAATGCACGTTAGGCGATAAGCAAACCGCTTGCGAGGCACGCGATATATCATTAGAGTAGCAAACACACCTGTAGGTGACATAACCACTCGTTGTGATGACCACAGTATTCTCGATGCGCAGCGCCTATAGGGGCGCCACTGAAAGCCGCGTAGCGGCGGCCGTCGGAACCGCAAGCGGGTCGCGTAGCAGACGCCTCCTTTCACTGCAAGCATGACAGAAGTGCGCGCGTGCGATTTGCCGCTTTTGCGCGTCCCAAATAATTACTTTTGCGGCGATAGTGTGCGCAAAGAAGCCGCACTTTATAATAGTGAACCAACGCGTGAACCAACGTTTTTTCTCGACACAGTAGCTTCGTTTACGTGCCATGTGTTTATATAGTAGATTTTGAGGGAGCATGGATTTCACGGGTGCGGCCACGCGAAGGGTCAGCGTTGGTAAAACTTTGAAACCAGCACGATAAACTTGTGAAAAAATATCTCGGCAGCTTGCGCTAGTGGCGCGAGACTGAGTCACTGCGGAGCTGGTGGTCACCTAGCTTGTTATACCAGATTGGCTACGTATTTGCGAGGTTTTTTGCAAGCTATTACCGAGTGTTGCAAAATGGCGTTAGGTTCTACGTGATAATATGCGGTTTTAGCGGTAACATGGCACGTGAGTAGATACGATAATTACGTGATTCTTGCGAGAACGTTTCACGTGATTGGTTACATGACTTTCACGGGATTAGTTACGCACCAACATATACTCACCAATTACATGCTAAAGAAAACATAGCAACCAGTAGCTAGCACCACCAGCAAGAATAAAGAAAAGAAAACACGTAAGTTTCATAATCGGCTCTACTCAGGCGTGCGCAGGGTTCGCCATCAAGGGGAGGGGGCAAAGGATCATCGCAGCGCCCCCCAGAGTCAATACATGGGGCAGATTTTGCCCCCCCCCCCCCCTCTTAGGCGAATAGGAAAGGCCCCCCCCCCCCCCCCCCTCCCGTGCGCACACCTATGGCCCCACTCATAACACAGCTTCTGTAAAGCGAATGAGCATTAGGGGGGATACATCAAGGGTTTCATATTAGCATGAAGTTATGTTAAGAGGCATTCAAAAGGAGGTTGAATCGGTTGAATGTCTTGTCAAAAGCCTTCAATGCGCACAGGTGCCATGTTTTACAGCCAATATGCATATAGTTGAGGTGAGCGCACAGCGAACATTCTGCACCGCTGATCGCATTCCAGTGCCCAATAGGTAGAATGCAGCCGATTTCGTGCAGCATACGTGTGATTCCACGGCGCTTTTGTAAAGGAGCCGTCACCTGCCCCCCCATTCTCTGGCATTGCGCTTCGCGCCATTCGTTTTTCAAGAGAGAGTAGGCATCGCGTCTTATCAGTAATAACAACCTCATGTGCATTGTAGCGTCTACAATGCAGGCGAGGCGACCAAGTGTAAACGTAGTAGCGTTCGCTGAAGACGTAGCGACATAAATGGAGAAATAAAACAAGGTAACCGTTCTAACACTGCCGGAAACAAAGCGCGATTGCGTACCTTTTTTGGACAGCCGCAATCAACCGCCGCCGTCGCTCTCGCTCATGAAATAGCACCGGAAACCTGTAGAAGTGCGTCCCTGGCGATTTTTCGTGTGTGTTTGAGCAGCCGACAACGCAGCAGTTACTTTTCGGCATCGATGAAGCCCGACAGTGTTGTTAAATCACGATAAAAACACATCCATCCGTGCACTTGCGTACACGCTCGCGGGAAAACTGCTCGCCCGGACCCGCAAACGCTTCCCAGCCGTGGCGGCAGACGGCGTCGTCGGCGCTTTGCGCATCGCCTATAGCGACGGCGCTTTAGCGATGATCGCTAGTCGCGGCCAATAATAATAATAATAATAATAATAATAATAATAATAATAATAATAATAATAATAATAATAATAATAATAATATCTGGGGTTTTACGCACCAAAACCACGATATGATTATGAGAGACGCCGTAGTGGAGGGCTCCCGAAATTTTGACCATCTGGTGTTCTTTAACGTGCACTGACATCGCACAGTACACGGGCCTCTAGCATTTCGCCTCCATCGAAACGCGACCACCGGGGCTGGGATCGAACCCGCGACCGTTGGCTCAGCAGCCGAGCACAGTAACCGCTACACCTCAGCGGTGGACCTAGTTGTGGCCAGGCGAAAGCTGAGAAACTGACAACAGCGTGCAATACTCATTGCACTTCTTGCGCAGCGCTCCTCTTTCCTAAAGGCTCAAACATTTATGTCCATTGATTTGCGAAAGCTAGTCATTTAGTTGTGCTTCAGCATGAAAACTTTTCTAGCCTCGTTCGAAGAAACATTACTCACCCTGAAAAGTGGTGCTTTCGCAAGTAAGCCTGAAATGCGGTATTTTAAACTTACTGGAAACTTGTCTCAAACTTATGCTTTTTTTCGCACTTTCATAAGTCAGCTTTTCGAGAAAGATAAGTTCTGTTTCTGAATACGGTGGTATTAGGAGGATGTGTCACGAGTGCGGTAAAAAATAACTAGAGATTCGAACCCGTGATACGCTTAGCTTAACTTCTAAACGTGGCCGAGTTAACTGTGGGACCATGCCTCGGATGTGTTGAAAGCCTGATATCTCCGAGCTGCCTTAAAGATTTATGTCACTTCCCGTCTGAAAATGTCTGCGATGAAGAACTGTAGGAGTGCGTTTTCTGCTTGTGTAATCCACCGGTGTTATTTTTACGCGTATTTCTGCGAAGTAATACTGCAGGGTTATGAAAGGCATTCGCAGGAAACAAGCAAAAGCCAACCAACGAGGCCACTGGTGGCTCCCTAACGGTTAGGTTAAGTTAGGCTTGGTCAGAGGAAAAATGGTAGGGCAATTCGCGGAAAAAAAACATTGACTCAGTAAAAGGAAAAATCTTCAGAAAGCATAGAAATAGCACGTGGACATGGAAAAGCTCTCAAAAATAGAGAAACAAGAAAAAAAAAACAGATTTCAATATGTGCAGGGTGTAGCACAGGAAACAGAAGTAGTGGATCAAGGCAAAAGCGCCACTGCTCACAGGTTAGTAAGGGGGGAGGATAGGTCTCAACATGACGAGAATAAAATGAAAACAAAATCACACACTAAAAACGCAGGCCAACCTAGATGTAGTCAGGGCACAATCTGACGAATTCAGGATTGCCCTCGAGAACAAAAACGAAGTTTTAGTACATTATGGTGATGACGACTTAGCGGGAATGAACGAAAGCGTAACAAGACTGATTTTGGAAACAACGATCAAAGTTGGTAGGTAAAGCAGCCATGGCAAGAAATGAGCGGGCTCTCTGAATTTACAGAAGACTTAAACAAGTAAAAAAAAAGAGCAAATGAAAGTGACTCCACCAAGAGATAAAATAGAATTCACTGGATTGTCAGAGCTGAACAAGAAGTGGAAAGACAGTGACATACTAAATTATGCCAGAAAGAGGGGCAGTAGTAAAGAAAAAAGCCGGACAGATCCCCCGCACTGTGGGAATCGATGTAATGCGAAGCAGCCAGCAAGGGGCAAATCGTGCTGGACATAATATACATGCCATGATTTACATGTTAGGACCTCTCATTTATATTCGTCATGCAGTCACGTAGCGCAATAGCAATTTTGGTGTATATCAAGCTAGCGAACTGGACGCAAGCGCACCATGAGCGTGGCCTGTAAAGGGCAATGTAGAAGACATGCATGCCAAGATTTTCATGCTATCACCTGCCACTTATGTTCGTTATACAGTAACGCCCCGCAATACCAGTTTTGGTGTATAGCAAGCTAGCGAAACAGGCGCGAGCGCGCCATGAGCGTGGCATGCAAGTCATGTTGCACATGATATATCATGATTTCCTTATTACCACTTGCCATTTATGTTCGTCATACAGTCACGTCACGCAATACCAAAATTGGTGTATATCAAGCTAGCGAAACGGCCGCGAAAGTGTCATGAGCGTGGCATGCAAGTCATGTTGCACCTGACATATAATGATTTTCATATTACCACTAGGCATTTATGTTCGTCATACAGTGACGTCACGCAGTGCCAAATTTGGTGTATATCAAGCTAGGGAAACGGCCGCGAGCGTGTCATGAGCGTGCCATTCAAGTCATGTTGCACATGACATGTCATGATTTCCATATGACCACTTGGCATTTAGGTTCGTCATGCAGTCACGCCACGCAATACCAAATTTGGTGTACACCAAGCTAACGAAACGGCCGCGAGAGTGTCATGAGCGTGGCATGCAAGTCATGTTGCACATGACATATCATGATTTACATATCACCACTTGGCATTTATGTTCGTCATAAAGTCACATCACGCAATACCAAATTTGGTGTATATCAAGCTAGCGAAACGGCTGCGAGCGTGTCATGAGCGTAGCATGCAAGTCATGTTGCACATGACATGTCATGATTTCCATATTACCACTTGTCATTTATGTTCGTCATACAGTCCCGTCACTCAATGCCCAAATTTGGTGTCTATCAAGCTAACGAAACGGCCGCGAGCGCGCCATGAGCGTGGCATGCAAGTCATGTCGCACATGACGAGTCATGATTTCTGTATGACCACTTGGAATTTATGTTCGTTATACAGTCACGTCACGCAATACCAAATTTGGTGTATATCAAGCTAGCGAAACGGCCGTCAGCGCACCATGAGCGTGGCATGTAAATCATGTTGTACATGACATGCATGTCATGATTTTCATATTACCACCTGTCATTTATGTTGGTCATGCACAAATGTCTCATCGTACCAATTTTTGGGCATATCAAATTAAGAAAACAGCCTTAGGAGCACTACGGCCATGGCGTGTAAATCATACTTTTCATGACTAGTTAGTGATGATTTTTCATGATATGACCAGTCATTCATGTTCGTCTTACAGTCATGTTACGCCATACCAATTTTGGTATAAATCCCATTAACCATACGGCCAGGAGAGCTCAAAGTCGTAGGCGGCTAGATAGATAGTCAGATAGATAGATACGCTCAATCTCGCCGAAGTTCGCTAAGAAATACTTCGCATTTAAAAAAAACTGCAGCTTCAAAGTAACTAGAACTTTCCATAGAAAGGACTGAAAGGCATGCGGCAAAAGATAAGCAGGACAACGTTGTTAGCAATTTCAGTGGCATAGTGCAGACGGCAGAAGACTTCCATTTTGAACTGTAAAGTTCGCAGATAAGTAATCCAACCTTGAGCGAAATCAAGGTCGAACAGGGCACTGAAGTCTCATGTGTAACTATTGATGTCGTTAGAAAGGCCATACGAGACATGTTCCGTGGTAAAGTGGCTGCAGAAGACGGCACAACAGTCCGATTTCTTCAAAGGTTGAGATAATTTTATATTTAAGAAACTTACAACACCCTACACAGAGTGGATCAAAACCTTAAATCAATCAGTGAGCTCGAAACACACCAATATTATATAATACACGGGAAGGGAGACGTGAACGACTTTGAATAAATATATACCCAAAAGCTTCACACATACGCCATTTTTAGTGCAAATAAAACAATCTTAAGAAAGAAAGAAGAAGACCCTACCCTGTGTTTTTCCATCTTTCTTATGATTTCTTTATTTCCTTTTTTGTGCTAATAAATGGTGTACGTGATTCGCCAACAATACACCCAACATCAAGTATTATTGAATCCATCAGCCTATTTTCAGTATTATGAAAAAAAATTACGAAGGTATCTTCGAATAGGATAAGATAAGCACTCGATATCGATCAACCACGAGTGCAGGCTGGCTTCAGGAAGGGGTGCTCTATAATGGACCACATCCAGGTGATTAGTCAGGTGACTGAGAGATCTGACGAGTACAAGAAATCCCTTTATGTGGCTTTCATAGATACGAAACGCCATTCGACCCAGTACAATACAGGAGCAGTTTTGGAGGCACTGAGTCATAAAGGAGTACTTCAAGTATACGTGAATGCATTGGCGAACATCTACGAAGACTCCGCAGCTACACTTCTCCAAAAGAAAAGCAATCGAATAACGATCTAGAAAGCGGTCAGGCACAGAGAGGCGATCTCTCCAGCGCTGTTCTTAAAAGAAATATTCAAGCGACTAAATTGGGAAGACATATCAACAAAGTCTATTGACGAATAAGCAACTTATGGTTTGCTGATGACCTTTGTGCTCTTGAGCAATGATGGCGACGAACTGCAGAAAAAGAAATGACTAATGACCTAAACCAGGAAAGGTATTATTCCTTTGAGATAATTTGTACACAATTGTGCGCCCAATTTCTTTCTGCTAGCATATCGAGTAAGAGCTAATATAGCGCGTGATACATTGAACGTTCGATGAATCGAGCTTCCTACCCAACAAATGTGTTTGCCTTTAACTTCATTTTGCGCTGTACTGTTCAATATAGTCACATTGCTGAAGGCACTACCATGTTCGACGAATAGTTTCACATGCCGCTTTTCACAAGCCACGACAAATGTATGATTTTTCCTTGCACAAAACGAACATCACCGAAAACGAATTTGCATTGTATTTCTAGCCTGGCATTTGATTCTACACATGCAAAACCAGAGCATGAATGACTTGAGGATAAATAGATGTCATAACAATATAAGTAGAATTAATTACTATAAGTCAAACAAATGAACCGATTATGACATTACTTTCGTTGAAGTCGAACATAAAGCGCCTTGAAGTAACGTTGTGTCAATTCGAAGCATTTACAGACAGCACTTCAGAGGTGGCATCTGAAAGGGTTAACGTAGGGTTGAAAATAAAATAGGCACAATACAGATAATGTTCAATAGCCTGGCGAAAGAAAAAGGGCTGACAGCAACCAACATTCAGCATCTGTGGAAAAATATGTGTATCTAGATTAATTACCAACAGCCAAGCCTACTCATGAAAAGGAAATTTACCGGCGAATAAGGCTCGGCTAGAGCGCATACAGTAGACATTCCCAGGTCATGACGAAATCAAACGGGTTGCTCTTCTGAGTTTATAAACCGAAAGTATGGTATTTATGTAGTTACACTCAACTTCCTAATAACCTGAAGTAACGTTTTCATTTTATTGCATTGGTGCTTATTTCATTTCACGTTGTTATGACTACAACAAAAGCATTACACAAATTAAACTCGACTTATCACTTCGTCGGCATGATCGTCGAGATATTATAAACCTTCTGTTATTGTTTCGTAAGTACATCTATAACACAGCGTCATTATTTTGTCGCTTGAAACTCCTTATTATAGCTGCCAACGCTAATACAATCAATGTAATGTCATGCGCACTTGCGGGAGGACTAATTCATTTAACTATTGTGCGCTTCCAAGAGCCATTCACCTTTGGAACGACCTTCCCAACACTATAGCGCCCGAGAGTAACCAAGAAAACTTCAGGCATCTACTAACAACACATTTGTTCAAAGTAATGCTTGATGCCGCACCTATTACATTGTTCTTTTCATCGCCTTTGTTGTTATTTGTGTGCAATATTACGTTAAACAATTCTTTGTAATAGCCAAGTTATGTCGCGTTCGTCCCGTAACTATATTGTTCGTATTTTAATGCGTCAGTTTTTGTTGTGTAATGAGATCTCGTGGTTCAAAGCGTATTTTTTCTCCCCCCTTTTTGTTGTATATCAGCTAACGTAACGCTCACTACGTTCCCGCATATGTTATTGTGACATTTTATTCCTTTTGGTGTTCTCATTTCTGTATATATTTATGCCCACTCCTTCTGTTTTCAAATTACTGTACACGTTTTAAACGTATTCTTGCTTACTCCCCTTACGCAATGCCTCTAGGGGCCTGTAAGGTACTTTTAAATAAATAAATAAACGAATTGTATCAAAAGCATAGTGTGAATACAAACATGTGTCACCAACTATCCAAATTAAGCCTAATTGCGGGCGTTAGGTAACAGACTGTCCTCTAGTGAGCTTCTTGTCCGGGAGAGGAAACTCTTCTACAAACTGGCTCATACAGCGGTTCCTGGAGGATGAGACTCATCGACCCAGACTACGACGGCGTTTTCGTGTGTGATAAGTGCGGCGGGCATGTTGACTTAACTCACATGCTATGCGGCTGTGCAACATGCAGCACTTTCGCAAAGAACAAGGACCAATGGGACAAGATGCTTAAAAGTGATGTGCTCCAAGATCAGCCATGGGCCGTCCAGAAGGCGCGCGAGGTGGCGAAGAGCCTGGGGCCCTCTGCCCCAACGTGAGAGTTGCCATCTACACCTAGCTTTTAGCCGGGTGTCCTTCGGGACCCCTTTTAAAGTTTCACCACCACCACCCTAATTGCGGAAATATCTTGCAGGAGGAGGAGTAATGTTGGTAGCTACTAGCGGACCGTGCATTGCATAAGCTTCCGGCCGTTGTTCCAATCGAGCACCATTCATATGAATTGCGGTATATGGTCTCAAGTCCAGCACGTGCAACACGTATATAGCGAACACTAACAACGAAGGTGCGACAGTTCCCTCGGGGACAATGGGTATATAGGAGAGAGGTACGTCTTTCATAGCGATAAAGAGACCAGCGATACGGTGGAACTCGAGCGGCGAGGTGGTACGTATGGCGAGCAACGGGTTCAAATCTACAGGTATATATTTTAAAACAAGTACGTTTATTTAAATGCACGACCGCGCGTTTGCACAGGGGTTCCAGTTTGTTTCGACGAACAATCGCGCGTCGCAGTGGAACATCCACCCTCACGCCATTCTTGTTTGCTTGGAAAGGCAAATATCTGCCGCTCTCTCTATGCGTCAGGATGATGCACGAGTTCAGATAAGAGCGCCCGGCCAGCCGTTAGCCGATAATATTTGTCTCGTGTAGTCGAACGTAGAAATTGGCCAACGACCGTATCGAATACACAACGTGCACTTGCTCTAAAGGGCATCAGTTCAACAGTGTTTGAGGGCCCCGAAATATGAATTATGACTTCTGATGTAGCGTGTTTCGAAGTTTGCATGCAGCCGGTGCAACGAGATGTGCAACAATATAGCGTGCGTTCTCATCATCCGCCGTTCGGACTTCGATAAGCCGAAGAAATAACAGAGGTCATGGGAACACGCATTACCGCTCGGCTCGGTTGCTTAATAACCCAGGGCTATGAATGGTCCATATCGTCTTCTATGTGCAGAACAAAAGGCCGCGGAATCAATGGAACCACTTCAAGATTATTTTCGAAGGAGCACCGACGAAAATTAAGGGTACCCAGAAAGGCAATGACACTAGTTTCCCGACGTTCACCTGCGAGGTCGTTTTGAGAGACACCAGTTTTGACGTGAGGACACTTGTAAGCTTTGTCAAGCAGTGAATAAGGCCGCTGACTTTAGTTATACCAATGTATTTGCGTCGCTGGCCTTCTCGTTCCTAGCACGCTTCCTACAGCGTAAACACACGTGCTTTGCGAGAGTAATGCGTTCTATTCCAGTTCCGTTAACAACCAGACGAGAAGCACTGGAGACGCAGATAAACGGAATGTTCATCACGACCTCACCGGTGGTCACGTACGTATATAAAACGGTTAATATCAGGAACCGCCTCATAGATCTGTTAACTTTATGTTATGGCTGCGGTATGCGGGGCCATGGATCTTCCTGTCAGTGAAATGTCTTCCATCAAGCTGGCAAAAGATAGTTAGGTCAAGTCAATAATCTTCGCGCGTAGGGCAGTAACGTAGAGTAATTGTTCTGTCTATTATTCGCGACCGCGGGCACTGCAATCAGCGTTGTCAGCCATTCCTACAAACTATCGCTTAACTAATGGACAGGCGCACACGTACCCGGAGCGTATCCTCCTTCTCTGTTATCTCTTTCATTTAATCTCTTTTCTCCAGTGTAGGGCTCAACGTGGCCTTACAAGTTTTCTGTTGCTGCAAGTTCACTGAATTACAGAACACAGCTCAATCCACAGTGCTGCGCGTCCAACATTCCAGCCTCCGGGAATGTTTCCGATTAACTTTCATATGAATGTGGCCACTCAGAGCCACGGGACATTTTCGCCATGTGGGCACGTACCAGCGGCGTGTTCCGGTGCGACGAAATCACTTCGTAAAGTCTGCAGTTCTGAATTGAAAATTTGAATAGCTTTACTGCGTAAAGCGTGGACTTGGGAATGTGTACCGTCGCCCTCTGCGTAAAGCATATTTTTCGCTTATAACGCGCTGACATACCTTGTCAAGCCATCAGCCAGGCTAACATTTCCAGCTTCTCAGTGAAGTTAGCATCTGTTTCTCCTTCTAGTTTCTTTGACTCAAATTATTTGTAAAAGACTATTGGCAAACAACCAGAAAACCATTGGACGGCCTTCAGGTTCTGTAACTTCGTTTTGGACTTATCCACCAGTGATCCGCCTGTGATCGTCACTGGAAAACCTTACAAACGCCATGTTGCCTTTTCTCAGTGCGATCCCAAACCGGTTTTCTTTCGACCTCGCGTTCTAGTGGTGGTGCAATCCGCCACTACTTCGTTCGTGGCTTGGACGCATGACGTAAACTTGCACCGGCACATCTCGAGAATTATGCGGTGATTTCGGCATGCTCCTAGTTTTTGCTGGATTGTGCGTAGGAAACCATGCAAGCGTGTGCGAAGTTTGTGCATCCTTGAATTTCCCTCCTCGAGGTGCCTTTCTAACTTTCACCGTCTGGAGTTTCCATCCGGGAAACCTACTACACAGATCTACTGTTCGCGTAAGTTATTCGCCATCATGCAGTGTTGAAGAATATATCGCGTATAATTTCTTCTTCTTCTACTTCTTCTTATTATTATTGTTGATCTTCTTCTTCTTCTTCTTCTTCTTCTTCTTCTTCTTCTTCTTCTTCTTCTTCTTATTATTATTATTATTATTATTATTATTATTATTATTATTATTATTATTATTATTATTAATATTATTATTATCATATGCGGACACAAGGACACATAGGAAAGAGGGAGAGAGCAGTCGGACAACTGTCACCTAGAGGGGCACAACACCTATACACTCCTTCCGGGAGGAGGGAAGAGAGAAAGGAATGGAAGACACGCCGAGAGAAAAACAAAAGAAGACGAGAGTAAAGAAAAAGAAATGGCGAAGACATGGACAAAATAAATAAAAACGCAAAGAAAAAGTCTGTAAGCGGGTAGCCACATCGTTTTGGTCCATAAAAGTCAGCAGAGCTCGATGGACCTGATCGCGTCGAGAAGCGCAAGCTCTCAGAAAGAGGTAATCGTCAATGGTCGCGCACTTAAATCCAAGGAATTTGTATTCCTTGTATATATTTATTATTCCCGCCCAGATGACCGAAGCGCTGCAGCCGACCGCCTTCGCGACTAAAGAAATAGTCCCGCTCATGCACTCGGCAATTTTCTCTCAAGGCGGGATCACCGACCGTCCGGCTCATGACGTCAGTCTGGAGTGCGCGCCCATTGGTGCAGACATGTGTGCAAGAATCCGCCTTTGAGGAAGGAAATTGCCGTGGACTTCTAAACTTGTATCCGACTATACAAGGAATCAATGACGGTATTTTGGAGCGCGCTCCAAAATACCGTCATGGATCAGTACAAACTCGCCCAAATATCTGTGTTTCTAAGGAATCAATGTTAAGGCTACGGATCGGCAAGCCTGCGACTTCATCGATGAAGCGGATTAGGAGCTATCCTATAGAAAGCGACGGCGGGTGCTTGCTCTCAGGAAGGAATGAAAGATGTACAAACTGGAGATCGACAAAAAGAAAGAAAGAAAGAAAGAAAGAAAGAAAGAAAGAAAGAAAGAAAGAAAGAAAGAAAGAAAGAAAGAAAGAAAGAAAGAAAGAAAGAAAGAAAGAAAGAAAGAAAGAAAGAAAGAAATCGCCGACGCACACAAATACGCTCTGCGTCCAGTTCACACTTCTTTATTCTTCATTAAGGCCGGATTACCAACTTCTCCAAACAGCCACACTGCACATTTTCTTTTTTGCCGACGAACAGGTTGCATGATTCTCGGCAGTAATATTAAGCGAATAAGGTTTCAGCCAGCTAACAAGTATTTTACTAAATACCGACGCGTTTATGCAGCTTATGACAAACTTCTTTTTTTAAAAGTCAGAGACGTTGAAGCCGGAGATGTACACTCCAATACACTGCTATTACTCTTTATTGGTATTACACGTATATCGAGAGTATTATTGTAATAAGCTTGTCGGTGGCTGGAGTGGCCAGAAATGAAGTAAATCAAATATTCTTTTTCTTTTTTTTTTTGAGCAAGAGTGATAACTAAACGAACCTGTTTTTATCAAATGTTCCGATTTTGGGCATGCGTGACGCATCTGATGTCCTTGTTCCCACTAACATTTTTCGTCCTCCATTTACGTTTTCCTTGTACGTATTTGTTTTTTGTTCTGGGCAATGATCAAGCAACTCTCAGGTATGTGTACCGTCGTGGAGACCCCTGCGCTCTCTACAATCGTCTTCGCAGCTGTTATTGCTCTAGCGTGTTACATAACAATGGCTTGAATTCACAAGGAAACCAACTTACATAAACTCTGCCAAGTGCTTTCAAATTATGTATACAAAAATGTTCTGGAAGGCACAGAAAACTTTACTTCCTGGCGGAGTTTTTGCGTGAACGGAAATATTATTTGCGCCAGAAACATTTCCCACAAGAAAACGAAGGAAGTATACTAGTACCAGAGGCTTTTCCAAACAGTGGTCAAGCGGCTTTTAGGTCGCGATGCAACGCGTTATCACGGTAGTCTGGAAGTTAACATTAAAAAATGATCCTGAAAGTTCTTGCCGTTATCCAAGATGGTACGTACAAGGTTATGTAAGCTCAGCTGTGTTTAAAAACGCTGGTATGGTCAGTTTTCAGTCTCAAGATATCTGAAACTTGTTCGCCGAACATTTCAAGACCTGTTTCTCTTCGCGACAAATTACGATCAATCGCGTCACGTTGGCAGATAGTTTGGACTTTGTAACATTTTCACGCGACAGCGTAAAGCTCGTTTCGCAGAAATGCCGCTGTCGGTGTCGGCGTTGTTAGTTGTGAGTGAGAAGTCAGCGTTGTCTGTGAGGAAAATTCGAAATAGATGCAAATAAAGAAATAATAAAACCTTCCGTTCGAGGGAGAATCGAACCCAGGACTTCTGCGTGGCAAGCAGGTATTCTACCGCAGAGCCACGCCAGTGCTTGAAACAGCTTCGGGAAAAAACCCTACACGAATGTCATGCAGTACGAGGAGCTCCTTAACCGCATCTAGTAATGCATGGCAAAAGAGTAGAATCGTACTAGGCGTCAAAAGATGCGAATCGCGCAATGAGCGGCTGGTTAAACTTGCACCATTCACAAAGCGCATGGGCACAATTAATCATCATTATCAGCAGCAGCACCAACCAGGTGGGCAGATGCGCGGGCGCACCTGTTGCGAAGCGAGTACTTCAAGTCGCAAAAGGGAGAATTACGGCGTAGTGGGCTATTCGCAACTGTACTCGCAATTTGCTTTCTAGGATAGTTCGGAACGGTGAATGTTGCGGACACAGACGTTCCTTTTCTTTTCTTGTGGCACGGTGTGCACCGAGGAGCGAAGCTAGCCTAGCGATTGAGAAGGCGATGCGAATAGGGCCCGATTACGCTATCGCGTTCTACCCTTGAAGGCGAAGCTGAAGTGTACTCCAAGTCTTTTCAGTTATCACTGAGCTTGAGTTTTCTCGTTGTATAAGGAAGCATTCCTGAGTTGATCACAGAAGGTTACACAGAAGTTTTAACACGAAAGTGTTTTATGCCGGGGCCCACCAAGACTTTAGTGACGTACTTCCGTCACGAATATGACGTTCATAAAATGGACGCCAGCAAATGAGAAAGAAAAAAACTTTTAGAAAAATGTTCCCCCTCCTGGAATCGAACCTCCGACTCTTCGGCCCGCTACGGTATGCGCCCGACGCTCTACCGACTGAGGTAAAGAGGTAGACGAAGGACATTCTACCAACGCGCCTTATATCTCTCACACAATCTCTCTCTCTCGGTGCTCTCTGTGCGGCGCCGGGCGGTGCCGCCGTCTGTGAGCGATGAAGAGAAGTAATGCGGCATGACACTAGCACCGATAGAGAACGCTTCGTCGACGACGCAGTTAAAAGCATGGCGTCCCTAGCCCAATGGTTAAATCGTGATCATGGGCGTTAGTCGTCGCGATGAAGATGTGCCACTAGGCGTCGACGTGGGTGCATCCACGTCAAACGGGGCTGTAGCTGTAAAACAGCAGTAGACATTGTACGAACTCTCATATTCACTACACAACAAGCACTACTTCTGTGAAGACACTATTCACTTTCGTGTTACACCGATTCCTATGACGGAGGGATCAGCCATGTTTTTTTGTTCCCATTTTGACCCACGTGTTTATTGTTTCTTAGCGAAGTATGCTGTTTCCCGTTCGATAGTAGTGCAAAACTTTCTTTCGGTTTCTCTACATTTAGGGTTATTAAAGGGCTTTCTAAATGGTAATACAAGGACGACCTGCACGCGCATTTTAAAGGCAAAATTTCCCCACATTAGCATGGGTTTATTCGAGACAGGCCATTATGGAAACAAACATAAACGCCTTTCTTGGTCACAGGGGATCGGCTGTGTTTAACACCTGTAAAGTGCGCACAGTTTATTTTGATCTGACGAATTCTTTCGGCAAAGTGTGTCACTAGCTATAGCTTATTAAAGTGCGAGAAATATAATGTGAAATCTAAACCTACTTTTCTGATCGAGTAACTTTTGTCAAGTTTTCTGAGAAAATTTTCAGACCATTCCAGACCCTTTTTCGTGTGCCTCAAGGATCCAACATAGGATGGCTTTGCTCTGATGTTTGCTAATGATTTCCTTTCTTCTGGAGTGAAGAGACGAACTTTTAAGCTGATAATTTAGAGTTATTCGGGAAAATGGAGGGCGTAAATTACAGCTGCAAATTGTAGAAGGTAATTTTCATTATCTATCAGTAGTGTACTTGCATTAACAGGCTCCAAAGTAACGTGAAAAAAAAATCACAGTTTCGCCGCACGGGCGAAGCAATGAATTCGATAGCAACAAATTGTAATTTTATATTAAGTAAGGCTAGCAGCTAATTCTTTTGGATGCGATCTCGCGTAACTGTACAAAACGCTGTTGTAAGGAAATACGGCCGCTCCAGGGAGAGAAGCGGTTTTCGGCAGTCTCTCGTCTGCTTCAATTAAACAAAAAAGTTGAATTAGTTTTATGTATCGTATAAGTCGATATACACCTTTTAAAGAATTTGCCGTATTTTCGGTGGGAATTTTGGTTCGTAAGTTGGCTTCCCGGACACTTCGCGATAATGCAAAGAAGGCAGCTTCACGGATATACGTGGGTTTTATTGTTTGTTTTTCCGGGGTTTGTAGATGGGGGGCGCGGGTGTATGCAGGGGCGGGCTATACGCGAGAAAACGCGGTATCGATGTGAACAGCGCCTCAGCATCTTCATACGCAGCTCTGCGTATACTCGCCGGCGCTAGAAGCCTCTAGTCCGCCTTGGCCTTTACTATTGTTGGCCTTGTACTTCGATCGTACTGAGCGTGCTCTTTGGGGTGCTTTACACAGCGGCAACGTCAGAGACTTCTTTTCGCTACGTTTGACTGTGTTGGTCATCGCCAACCTTGCGGAGAACAGCCAGCTTCTTCCGTTTTACGGCCGCCATTGAGGAGAACCGAACGGCGACCTCGCACGACGGGCCGACGGGCGCGGCGACTAGGAATCATGGGAGAAAGCACGCGATGGCAAGAGGTAGTTTCTACTTGCTCTGCGCTGCACCCTCCCAACAAATCACAGCGCGCACTCTCCCAAATGCACGCGGGTAAGTCCCCTTCCGTGAGGAAAGGCCAACTTCTTGTGAGGGAAAACCAAAATTCTTGGGGTGTTTTGTGTGCCCGATGGTTCGACATATCAAGTGTCCCGGCTATTTATGTTCAATGTAGCGGTAGGTTTTCCTATGAATCGATGTAAAAGTATTGCCGTGTTCGAAAATAGTTCGATATAAAGGATAATTCGATTTACCCGACTTCGATATAGTCGAGTTTGACTGCACGAGCCGTTGGCTGATGGCTGCCGAGATAGCGCTCGCGACCGCGCCCTTATAAGTAGCTTATTAGAAGTACCTATAAAAAACTTAGTAGAAGCCTTCTTCAAAAGAACAGCGCAGGAGCGGGCAATGGACAAAGAGGGCAACAGACAAGCGTTGACTTCCAACTGAGTATTTACTGAAAAACGCACATGTATCAATGTCGGCACACTACATCACGTGAACGCACGCAAACCGTCACGTAACAAGCGTCAAGAAGGTCAGCAAAATCCAATTAGACGTAACAAAATACGCGATATCCAAAAGCACAAGAAAGCAACGAAAAGCAAGTCAAAGATGTGTACCATGGTTTACGCCATCAAGGTATGCCAGTTCTTTGGAGTCAAGGCAACTGAGGGCTTGCTGAAACAGTTAACCTTGGCGATAATCGAGACCTCAATGATCACTGGTGTCTGATCGTTCGCATGTTTCGCCAGGACCGCAAGTTTGGCCAAACGCATTAGTGCAGCCGCACTGAGCACAATGCTGAGCAAGGAAAGCCAAGGAAAGCGTCATTTCTTTTCTGCACCTTCAAATTGCGCTCTTGTAATCTGATGTTCAGGCGTCGCCCCGTTTGACCCACATATTGGAGACCGCACGAAAGGGGAACATATGCAAGACTTTGTGGGCACATTCAACAAAATGGTTTTTTATGCCCTCCCTTGCACTTGCGTGGTGCGCGCTATTTTTTGAAGATTGGATTACCAACTAGCCCAATCTCAAACCTTGGTGCAATAGAAGCCGCCCAGCGTCGATTAGTTCGCACTTACTACGACAGATATATTCTCTGACGCCGATACTACGATTACTCAACCTTTCCATTTGACTTCAACATATGCTGTTTCTTTTCTTTTTTTTTATGTTCACGAATGCTTTTGTGACTTTTAGTTCGCTGGTGGATTGATGGTCACGAGCCCCAGGCATCGCTGCAGTTTCCGGTTCCGTCATTGAAAACTTGCTGATGTTTCGACGTGTTTTACCCAAATTTGTCTTTTTCATGCTAAGACAAGGCTGCAGCTTGTGTAAAATTCCAGATCATCTAATATTACTGCGTTCCATTCAGTAATATGAATAAAGTTGGCGCTCAAAATGTATGGTGCGAATAGGTTTAATAGCTACTTTCATTTTGCTTGATTTCCTTATCAAGACCTGTTTTTACGTCAACATTAGCATGCTCTGTTGTGGAAATAATTTCTTGGGCATATATATTATGCCTATGCTCTTGTATGTGCTAGTAACCTGTCGCCAAGGCGCTTCAGTTGTTGGCAGGCGCTCAAATAAACAATAAAAGCCGGTGACCGATTTCTGTAATGAGTTTAATGTTAATGTGAACAGTTAGATGCTAAAATGTGTCGCAATATTATGGGGCGTCTGATGCTCAGAAAACACAACAAACTATTTATTGCTGAGGGATAACACGTAATTGCTTGTCGAACATTACAGGTAATTCATTTTTATCTTCTTTTACACTCCTTTTAATCTTCTGAGTGACAAAGCACAGTGTAGATAATGGATGACGAACGTTTATGACCCCCCCCTTCCTTTCCCTTTCGATTTAATATCCGCGTGTGGTAGTCACATACAGTAGTTGCATAACCTATAGCGGGTGTTTATTTATTACTTATTCACCTTTAGTTAGCTATAATCGTGGTTGCGTTTATGTAGCTCCTAATGTCCTGTGCTGACTTACTTCGAAACCTTTGCGATCTTACGCAGGGCCGCCATATTTCATTTCCTTGCACAGCCCCATATTCGTAACTTTCCCCGACCTTAGGGGGGCGCCACAACAATTCCAATATGGCTGTCGATCCGGTGGTCACCTGTATGCGTTGAAATATCACGGCCTGCGTTGTTGTCGCTGGTTGCTGCCGTTCGTCGGCTAGTATCATTTCCAGTTGGAATTAACTTCCTCACCAGGAAGCAGCTCACCCTTGAGTGCACAATGGCACATTTAGAGGCCGCGACGGGGTCACGGATGCGCTGCGTCATAGAAGGCGAAGAAGTGCTCAATGCGGAGCACGTTTTATGCTGCGGCATGAAAAGTATCACATCGACTTCATGCCTTGTTCAGGGCGCGTGTATGCAGACAAGGCACGTGCGAAGCGATGCCCACGAAGCATGGTTTGAACTTTGTGCCGACAAAAGCATAAAGGTGAGTGTGGGTGCCTTTCAGTGGTGCAAGAGCGAGCGGGGTCGGATTCTTCGATCGCGACCGAATCTACTTCGCAGCGAGCTTAGAGAGTCTTAATTACATAGATTACACAAATAGATTGCACCAACCAGGAACACAAACATTCTTGGTCCGTAAATAGCCTGGTAAAACTTACGACAATGCGGGGCTGTCTAAAGGGTGCGACGATAAAAGCAGCCGCCGGTACTGACCGTGTGCAACTTGTCGACACTACCGCTTCGTCGGAAATACGATAATATGGGATTCTACTGCAAGCAATTTCATTTCTTAAGCGCATCTTTCCATCGCAAGATTACAAGCTACACGAACAATGTTCGACCTTCGTTGTAAGAAATTCAACGCACTCACCGGTTGTGCCCGGCAGAAGCCAGCCGACTCGAAATGCACGCTGCACATCACCGTTTTCTTTGTGACAGGCTTCGCGATGCACAGTTTGACAGCCCATTGCTTTTTCCGTCGCCTGTCCGAAGTGTGAAGCCTTGCGACGCCTTTCACGGTGCCATTGGAGCATTGCAAGACGGAGCACATGCGCTTGCTCTTGCGTACTTCCTATTCGCTACTGAAACACAAAGGTACCACGATAGCGAAAAAAGAAAATTGGCCGCGTATCTGCGTGCTTCGCAGCAAATGTCGTCGAAAGACGATAGTCTTCTGCCGGCCGTACTACAATGTTTTGCCTTGCCTCAGACAGCGCTTTCTCTATGATGAATCGGCCGCATCTGGCTGGCCTTGATAAAATAGGGGAGGCGCTGCGTGAGACATGGACGCCATCTGGCAGTGCTGTCGAGAAACATCACCTTGTGCAGAACCCAGGGCCACTGCCAGCTGCACCAACATATCGTCGGCCGAGGGCTTTTTCGTGCATAGCGTCGCAGTTCGTGTATAGCGTCGCTTTTTGAGTGCAGCCTAAGAAACGCTGGGGTCTTCAGAATTACGTATCAATGTATTTTCTTATAAAGGAGCATACCAGCTAGTACTAATGTATTGATGTTGCGCCTCAGACATGCGTAACATTTGCTTTTTGATCGACAATGTTCACATGTATGAACAAAAATACTTGTGCAAGATGGCTGGGCGCTGAGAAAGTGGTTAAACTTTGGCTGAGTATCTGAATCGGGTCACAGAAAGACAGACAGACAGACAGACAGACAGACCAAAATTTCTGCGAAGAAGTATCCCAAAAATGACTATCGTCTTTAAAAATCCTTCTTAATACGCTTGGCGAATGAGCTAGAAATCGCGATACACAACGATGAACACGCACAGCTCACACGTTTTCGTCAGGGGAGCATTCGTTCAATCACTGGACAACCGTTTTCGGCAGTTGCCGTGTGGTTGCGTCACCGTAGCTGAGTGTTGAGAACGGGCCACGGGCCTTGTGAATACGTAGCAATGAAATGCTGATATGAATCTAAACCTGCGTGCTGTCGTATTTGAGAAGTGCAAAGTTCTCGGTCGCTTTTGGAAACACTGTTGCAGGTTTCTACTATGCGTGTTTGAACATTAAACTTTAAACAGCGAAGCACTTTAGGCCAGCCGTAATGGCAACCCTGCCACAAAACTACCATCCTCATGAACGAGCATGTGCCACAGAATTTGGGCAAATCACACCACTCACCGCAACGGCGGGGCCTGTAATAACCCTGATGGGTGAGAGAACGAGCACAGAGAGAGAGAGTGAAAGAAAGAAAGAGAGAAACAAACAGAAAGAAGGAAAGAAAGACAACGAAAAATTCTTGCCGAAAAAAGAAATTCATTCATGACTTCTTTTGCGCAAAACGTACACGGACACAAGGCAAAAGAGACAGACAACACTGGCGCAAAATGCGCCCGTGTTGTCTGCCTCTTTTAAAGACGATAGTCTTTCTTGGGTTACCTAAACGGAGAAATTTTGGTCTGTCTGTCTGTTTCTCTGTTTGTCGGCACGTCGCACGATTCAGCTAGCTGGCCAAAGTTTAACCCCCCTGCCTTACGACCTCCAATCTTGAACGAAGGGCAAGTGTTCATACGGGTGAGCGTGGGCAATTAAAAATCAAATATTACGCATACCTGAGGCACAACATCAATACCTTAGTACTATTCACAGTGTTCCTTTAAAACAAAATCTATAGATACGTAATTATAAAGATCCTAGTGTTTATTACGCGGCGCTGGAAATGCGCCGCTGTGAACAAAACAAGTCTCCGCCCTGTGATTTAACTTCGACGGTGTGGTGCTGTCACCTGGCAGCAGCATAGTTCAACACAAGCCGATGTTCCCCGCTAGCGCTGTAGATGGCGTCCTCTTCTGTTTTATCAATGCCAGCCAGATGCGGCTGATTCATCGTAGAAGAGCGCTGTCTCAGGCAAGGCAAAACATATATGGCCGCTTGATGAAATACGACCCACTCTACAAGACATGATCAGAGAACGCAGAGAAAAGACCGACGACCAAATTTCAGCGGAGAAACGCCGGCGTCCGTCTAAGCGTGCCCGGAAAACGTCCGATAAACGAGCCCAGCGGCTAGCCCAGCTATTAAATTGTGGTACTCATGCCGCTCATGCAGTGCAGTCGGCGCAAGACTATCGTCTTTCGACGACATTTGCAGCGAAGCACGCAGATACGCGGCCAATTTTTTTTCCTTGTGTCCGTGTACGTTTTGCGCAAAAGAAGTCATGAATGAGTACCAACTCGCCCAACTTTCAGTACTGTTGTAAGAAATTCATCACAAGGTGGGATTCGAACGAAGAGACTGATAAGGCCCTGCGGCCTTTTCTGTCTCAGTATAACGTGTGTGTTTCACATGCAAAAGGTTTATTTGCGGGCTGTTGGCTGTTTCTGAGAAAGAGCCTACCCTGTTCAGCAATCAGTACTAGCATTGATAACAAGGGAAGATATATACGCTGTGATTTTTTGTTTCAAGGAGCTCCGTGGCGAATTATCAATCTATATGCGTTTAATGAGGTTTCGAAACGACTTGAGTTATTCGAAAAGATGTCTAATTTAATTGACTCTGACAGATGTACTGTACTAATGGGTGACTTCAATTGCGTATGTGACGCTAATGATCGTAACAATCCTAATAGTAGGCGAGACAGGAGTGGTGAGCTTTTATCCGGTATTGTAGATAATGCAGGACTAATTGACATTGGTGTCTCGAATCGAGTAACGGCATATACAAGAGTTCAGGGCTGTTCTCATGCTCGCGTTGATCGGATTTATCTGTCCTCATCACTCCTCTCTCGTAAAATGTCCTGCAGCACTGAAGCAGTGTCGTTCTCAGATCATTGCATTGTTATTGCGCAAGTAGGTGAAAATCGTCATAAACAATTCCGCCCACAGCGGGCCCTCTGGAAGATAAACTCGAAGCTCCTCTGTGATATGGAATTCGTGAATCGTGTTCAGACGGCGATGAGGCAATCTTTTTCAATTGGTTTGCATATATTCGCTGCTTGGGAGCTTTTTAAACAAGAAGTTCGCGTTATAGCTATAGAAATTGGAGCTGTTAAGTCTCACTACAGAAAGAATGACGAAAAGGCACTCCTTAAAAGCCTCTGCAACCTTTATGAGATGGAATGCGAAATGCCGGGAACGTACATTAATGAAATTAAAAATATTAAATGTCAACTTCGAAGATATGATGCTGCCCGCTATAAAGGGGCGCGTATTCGATCTCGAAACCGGCGCACCTTGAATTCTGAGCAACCGACGCGTAAAGCGCTACTCGATGAACAACGCCATGCTATTTCTAAAGTGATTGCAGACTTATACTCTAACGGTGCGCTTATAACAGATACAAGATATATTACTTTGATGTTTGAAAAGTACTATGAAAGTTTATTTAGTTCTGTCCCTGATGATCCTGACGTTCACCTGAAGGCTAGTTTTGTTTCTCTTTTAAGCCCCTTGAAGGACGATGATTGTGCAGTCATTAATGGACGCATTACTATACAGAAAATTGAGCAGGTAATTGACAACTTACCTTTATAGAAAACACCAGGCCCTGACGGCATCTCAGCTGAATTTTACAAAGCTTTAAAAAAAAAACGGCTATCTAGGAACGCTAGCACAGCATAGCATAGCCTTGTATAGTATAGTGAAGCAAGGGGGGTGGGAAAGGGAATGAGGAGGAAGCAGTGCATCTCGAAGCTAGACTTGTCGGTCGCCGGGGGGCTAGACGAGCGGCGAGGGGCCCATGCATCACTGCGTCAAGCTTTGCGCGATTTAGTGCAAACATTAATTTTTTTTTTACTAGAAAATCTTTTGTTTTTGTACTTCGCTTGTGTTTCGTGCGCTCCCTCGAGTTTTCGTCTTGCTTCGTGGCGCCGTTTCGTAATTAGAAAATCTTCTCAGCTTACTTAGAAAGGTGGCGGTTTGGGCAAGCTGGTACTCCATTATACGTGACGGTCACAGTGCGAAGAATAAGTGACAGAGACAGGCGTTTGACCCGGTCTGCTCGAGTCCTTGTCAGCTATTGTTCGCCCAGGAACACTGACGTATAACTCACTTTACTGCTGCGGGCCACATGCCTGCTCTTTTCGTTACCAGTTGAAGTGCGCACGCGCTTAAAAAAAGAAAAAAAAATGCGTATAGCTAAAACAAAGGCAAAAGTATTGTGAACATTTTCAGCGCGCTTCTAGGAAACGAAATGCGACGTAAATAGAACCACAGGGGACAAAGCAAGCGCTTGTTCTGTCCCCGGTGGTTCTATATACGTAGCCTTTCGTTTCCTAGAAGCGCACTAAAATTTCCACTATGTACGACCAACTGGCCCCTACCCTCACTCTTCTAAGGGTGTTGTGATTGTGCCATAGGGCCCCGTGACTAACAAATACCATCGAGAACGAATTCGCAGCCTTACCCGCCCCTGTTGTCGTTGTGGTTGTGGCGCTCGACCGCTGACCCGAAGGTCGCGGTATCGAATCTCCGCCGCTGCGGTTGCATTTCGATGGAGGCAAAATGCCAGAGGCCCGTGTATTTAGATTTAGGCGCTCCTTAGAAACTCAGGTGGCCCAAATTTCTGTAGGTCCTTTGTCTCTTATAATCATATCGTGGTTTTGGAACGTACAACCACAACAATTATTACCTAATTATTAGGAACTTACAGTCTCATGGTGCTAATCTCTTGGCATCTAAGATAAGTGTGACGGTTGCTCATGGTCCGGATCAGCTGGGTCGACGAACCTGCGTTCACCTTTGCCGAAGCGGCCTAGAAATAAGGTAAACGCTACACTAGAAATAAAATTCGCATATTTGGAATGTGTTTCTGCAACTGAACAATAATCACCACCTCACTTGCTCGCATTTCCTTTCGTGATAACTCGGGTATCGTCTCTTTTCTATCAAGAATGCTATGTCATGCTGATAACGCGCATGCCGTTCGTGACCGGGAAGTACCGGGACCGCGGTGATAACGCAAGGAAAGCGCGCGAGGTAGATGGTGATTATAGTTGCGTGGCAGAAATACTCGATCCTTTCTTACAGTATAGTACATCACCTTGACTGTATTTCCGGAAAGCTTACTAAGCTCCTCCAGCGTAGAAGTGGTCCTTTTCCCGGATTTCTCAGACATTTCCTTTCCTGGAACGACCACTTTGAACCATTCCCCAATAAGAAAGGTCAACGTGGTCTCTGAAATTCGTAGAGGACCATGGAGAAGTCTTCCTTAGTCCGGGGCCTCGCCTGCCGGCTGCTCTCGGTGACAGAGCAGTGCCGATGTGCGGGACCGGTTGGCAAGTTCTCTCTCGGAGGTCGCTTCACGAGCGAGCTACGAGACGTTATGTCCTTCTGTGTACATATACGTAAGTAGTCTCACTATATCCTCTCCCTCATTCTCAATCCTTTACTACTCCTTCATTTACTCAATATCACCGCTCCGCTTTCAGCTGCTCGAGCTAGACCGTTACAGTGCGGCCACCAGTAATAACTTTCATTTTCCTCCCCTCCTTCTGTATATATTTCCTGATATGAACAGCCCCTTGCTACTACTGCTGTGACTTTGCCTATTGCGTTTTGTCTGGTTTTTCGCGTGCAATTCTACCTTGTTGGAGAAAAGTAGGCTTGAACTCTTCGAAGGTGAAACACAGGATCTCTAAGCGACGATTGAACCGTAGCACCACAGGACGGCTGGCCTCCTCTCCTTGCTTCGATCGGCGATTACCGTGCACTGAAGAGGCCAGGAATTTTAAGGCGGGTCGGACGCTCAAAAACGACCACGAAACTTTTTCATCATGTTTGCTTTACTCTCTTATACTTCTGTCCATGTGTGTGTTCGTAAAAAGTACTGGATGTCGGGCCCCAAGGCCTCTCCTATTCCTTCATGGTGGCCTCAGCGCCGCGTGCCCATACACCCGGTCGAAACAGTAAGCGCCATATTTCGCAAGAATTCTTTTCAAGTTATTCTATTCTTTCTTCATCCCCAGTTGCGATTATGTAAACATGGCATCCTGTCAGACAATGACCTGTGAAGCAAGGAATGAAAAGGACTTACCTAATACGGCTCCGAAACTCCGTTTTACTGGTGTTAGCATTCTCTGACTGACAAAGAGAAACGGCACTTGCAGCTGTTAGTTAGATACACAAAAAAATTCCGACAGATCCAACGGATTGTGGGAATCCATTTCATGCGAAGCAGTCAGCGAGTATCTGCTTTTGAACCGAGTCTTACCAAGTGGATCGGCTTGAATAGTTCGCATATCGTGGGCTCACCAGGCACGCTGAGTATACTGCCGTCTAAAGCTCATTGTCTGACGTTACGCCGGCACTCACGTTACAGCACAGATGACACTTTTATAGCAACGAAGTCTAAGCAGCGTTCGTTGGCGTGTTCCTGCGGGAACGAGCAACGCTAGATATAGCTTGTCGAGTCATAGGCGTACTACATATGTAAGCGTTTACGTGCTACATTAAAATTTCCAACTATAAGAAACAGTATGTTATTCTCTCGTATGATTCATGCAAATTGCCTGATAAAGTTTGCAATGTGTGTGTCAAGTAAAGGAGACGACCACGAAAGCGCCTAGATGTAGGCAGCTAGATAGATAGATAGATAGATAGATAGATAGATAGATAGATAGATAGATAGATAGATAGATAGATAGATAGATAGATAGATAGATAGATAGATAGATAGATAGATAGATAGATAGATAGATAGATAGATAGATAGATAGATAGATAGATAGATAGATAGATAGATAGATAGATAGATAGATAGATAGATAGATAGATAGATAGATAGATAGATAGAAACGGTCTAAGTGCCTTTGGTTCGCTAAGAAATCCTTCGCATTCAAAATATCCGAAGAGGCACAAATACCGCATAATACAGAGTTTTAGTAAGATTAAAATGTCCGCACATTCAGACATTCCTTGAGTACAAAATACTGCATAATTACGTTCTGGTATGCTCTGACATTTATTGCGTAAAAGTACTGATAACACTCGAATATTTTCGCTACCAAGTATAGAAAGAAAGAAAGAAAGAAAGAAAGAAAGAAAGAAAGAAAGAAAGAAAGAAAGAAAGAAAGAAAGAAAGAAAGAAAGAAAGAAACGGTAAAAGTGCGCTTGGTCCACAAATAAATGCTTCGCTTTTAAAATGCATCACCACATTGCTATTATGCGTCACCGAACAACCTTTCAAAAGCCGCTAAATTTTGTCGGCGGCGAAAGCAACCCCCAATATACGAGCGCCAACCGTTGCAATAAATATACCGTAGAAAGTAGCTTTTGGGCGCATTTACTTCTGTCATAATGTTAGTGCTCATATTAGTATCTGTCCGCGTTCGAAGGGAAAGGGCGCCATATCATCATCATCATTATCATCAGGGATTATCGGTTCAATTTCGAAATTGCACCTAATGAATTACACGCAATAATCACTCGCAAGCAGTTACATTTTAGGTAATTTTGTAAGTTAAGAATTACAGCGGATATCCGGTAACGCTTGCTGCAGTTCAGTTACTTTATGCAATAGCTAATTGCTCCTGACCGATGACATTAGCGGCAAAGCAAAGTTTATCAGGCCACGCAGGTTTAAGCACTCGAAAGTTGAAGAGAGGAGGAAATGCTTTTATTGAAAGGTGGTGGATGCTAGCCTTAAAAACAACTAAATGATATAATTGATGATGTAATTGTGAGCTACGCGGCAATAGGTGACTCCGGAATTTAGTTCTGTCAGCGCTGGGGTTTTTTTAGCGGGCGCCCAAATTTAGGTGCACCGGCGTTTTCAGATTTCGCTCACATCTAAATGCGAACGTTGTATTTCGAGAGGGCCAGGAACAAGAATTATTAACGCGATAGCGTTAAGGAGCTCGTTTAGCAGAAATTCCGGCATCGGCGGCGTCGTCGTTGGTTGTGAGCGAAAAATCATCATCGTGTCCGTGACTGAAAAATCGAGAAAAATGCAAATAAAATAAATAATAAAAATTCCCAGGTCCGAATGAGGATCGAACCCAGGCAGTCTGCGTGGAAAGTAGGTGTTCTACCACACAGCCACGCTTCTGCTTCGGGATTACATTGAAAATAACTTGCTCTGCTTGGAAATGCAGTGAAAATAACTTTCATGCTTTCCAAACACACGCGTCCTGTATACAGGCGCCACAATGCAACATGTAATATCGCAGTAATACTGCGTGGTACATGCGTACATTGCCATCGGGCGTCAGAAGGTGTGAATATCATAACGACATTGTGGTTCAAACTTTCAAAGCCGTCCACCCATTACAAAAGGCACACAGCTTACTGCGCGTATTCCCTTAAGACGACGTAGTGGATGCATAGCAAGTTCGAAAACATTTCCCGCGCATAATTGCTTGTGGTTTAAAGCATGCTGCCCATTACATAGTATGCACTAAGTGATTGAAGTACGCACTAGGGACAGGATATTGCTATCGCGTTCAATTCTTAAAGGCGAAGCTTAAGGGTCCCCCCAATTTTTGTCTGTGAATTCGCGATCTGCAATTGTTGCATACAGCACATCAAGGTCGCAATTTCGCGTGCGAGTTATTCACTTTATTGTCTGTTTCCACGTCCTGCAGACTCTGCTGATAAGACTTGTGCACTACAACTTTGCGATGAAGAACGTTGTCTTTATGATGAAGGGAAAAAATGCTAGGACGTGCAGTGAATCGTAACGGTTGTCAAGCTAAGCTGTCAAGGCGCTCTTCATATATTATTTTCTATTCCTTTTCTGAGGAGCAAATCGTTCACAATGTTTCTCTTATTCGAAGATTAAACCAAACCGCAATCATTTTTTACCCGAGAAGCAGGCATAGAAAAAGAGCTCGTTAAAGGCTTCGTATGGGTAAAGGTAGCGGTTCTTGCGTGGCCAACACTGTTTTATTATAGGAAAAACAAAAGGACTTGCCGTGAAGCTGCGCAGGTTGTCCGCAACCACGTGCATGTTGTATTTTCCCCCGAGTTTCAGATGCGAAGCATCTTATGGCGGGGGCTGTGTCCGTCCCTCCCTCCCGCGTCCCGCGTCCGGTCACTATCATGAAGTAGGGAAGCACCCACTATGCGAACCAGAACACTGTTGCACAATAAGGCCGTCAACCACCACCACAGTCACCGAGAGTCATGGCCGAGAGCACAGAGGGGCTGCTTAGCAATGGCTAGGCAGGTGGTGTCTGTCGCCCAGGTTGACTCCATTCCTTGATCTTACTTGCATGTGCTTGCGGGGACTTTGTCCGTCCCTCCTTCCCGCGTACCACACCCCCCACAGCGCATGCGCGTCCCCTCCCCCCTCTCTCTCTCTCTCCTATCCTACGGTCTCCCCCGTACTCTCCTCTAGAATTCCTCTACTCTACGAAGCCGCGCGCACGACAGGTGGTGCGACAGCTGCATACTCCGCTGGTTGCGCCACGGTAGTTCCGCGGTATGAAAATGACGGAGCGCGCGCGCCTCATTCTCTCTCCTGTGCAGCGCCGCGATGAGCGCCCGGGCCGCTGCCGCGAAACGGGAGCGGCGACGTTTCTCCCGCTCAAGCTAACCACCTCCCCGCTGCTTCGCATCAACACAAGGTTCCCTTTAGCGGGAGATGGGGAAATTTTTTTTATTAACGAACGCAGCCGTGTATCAACTAAAGAACGCTTGGAAGCGCTCGAGTAGCGTCTATTTCATATTTTGCGTGCTTCGCACGCTTCCGTTTTTCCTCGGAAAAAAAAAACAACCAGGCTGATTTCAGCAAGAAATAAATGCTTCATTCTGGGGTTATTCGATGCGAGGTACAACATAAAGTCAATATTTTACCGATTCGAGGAAGAATAAAAAAAGTTGGCCAATTAAAGCTAATTAATTAATTAGCGCTTAGACATGAAAAAATAGAGGTTGTATGTACACACGACTACCACTAATATACAACAGGTAGGACTTTCCTAGAGCAGACGGTTTTTTTTTTAAATCTTGGGACACCCTGTATATCAGATGCTAATTTCGATACAATATGTAATCAACACGCTTTTTTTTTGCTGCATTCAATTAACAGATCGGTGCTCATTCGCGTACTACGTTGATTTCAGAGCAGTGTAACTTGTCTGAATAGGAGTCGCAACTCCTGAAACAATGCAGCTGCTCACTGGGCCGTCTCGACGCACATATAATGGTGGGTATATATTAAACGATAGAGCATTCTATTTGTTGCCAGTCGCATTTGTACGGGTTGTTCTTTGACTTTCAAAATTCTGTATTTGGCGTTCATTTAACGCTCATGTATCGCGCTCATTTTTTTACAAGTGTGTATGTTGGTTATATAACTTCGCTATTATGTTCCGTTCGCAAATTTGACGCTGTCGTCTTATGCTCTGTCGACGTCTCAAAATTTGCCCCGTGGCTTTGCAGTCGTGCTCACAGTTTCTGTCATGAAAGTGATCTAAACGCTCAGGCAGGAAATTACTGGAGTCCGAGCGATCAAGGGGCTCTTATTGCGGCATTTAACAAAAAACAGTAAAGGTTGCGCAGTGCCACTGATTCCGTTGATGGGGAAGCAATCACCGGGCAGATTCCAAGGGCTGATGTATCGGCCCCCCGAAACGAACCACGAAAGCGCGGACAATTTAGGGTAGGTCCTTTCAGTGAGCCAGCGAATGCCTGTTGTAGTCGAAAGACCGAGTCAGAGCCGATAGTTGATAACACAAACAAAAAAATGTTGCAGTGGCTTAGCTCGGCTATGCCAGGATATACGTAGCGTTAGCAAAGGTTCAGCAGATTATTCTTAGCTTTCCTGATTGTCTAGATTGTCTAGGATTAGCTTGATTATCATGCTTACTGCTGTTCCAATGACACACAAACACGGTATACTTATTATGTGGCACATGTATATTTTTGCTCAACGTCAGGTTGCTTCTCTATTGCCACAAAGACGGCTTGGTGATCAGTGAAGTAACACGCTGCCATCTCTATGGCCCCAACACAGTATTCTGTTCATTTTTCCTACCCTCAACCGCTAATTGCCAGGCTACTACTTCGGGATCCGATGAGTCACGCTTCTCCGCTCTTCTCCGCCGTTGAGCAGCATTTGCGCTCTCCTTCTCCATGGCTATACCACACTGGCAAACGCCAGTGAGAAGCGCAGCGGCTCCAGCGCAGTGTCAGGCGGCGACTGCACAGCGAAGGCGAATAGCTGCGTGCGCGCGCCGGCGCCAGTGCGTCTACCACGGCTACGACGTCACTCCTCTGTAATGCGCAGACCGGCGGCGGTGAGTTGCGCGCGGCGGCGGCGGAGTGCGCGGGAGATGCCGGCTCGCGCATGCGCAGCAAGGCTCTTGATGTGCCACGCGAAACGGGTTTGGCTAGGCCAGTGTAGCTAACGCTACAAAAAAATATATTCTCAGTTAAGGCAATTCGAGCATCACACAAACATGCTCACTAGGCAGGTATCAATTACAACTCATAATATAACAGATGGTGTTTAAAATAACCGGGCCAACAAACAAATCGCGCTACAAATGCAATCTCATACATTACAAACTATTCAATCACACTTAAAGTCTTGAATATTCACCAAACGTGTCCAGTCCGCAGTTCTTGGAACGTATCTCGAATGTTTCTCTTCCAGGAAACACTCACACAAACTCCAGCGCTGATCGTCGTTGTTCCCTGTATCCTCGGAGACAATCTTGAAAACTTTTCACTGCTCCCTCGGCGTCATCACTCGATACTGCAAGATCGATTGAGCGCACTACATCATAAAACACGACTCACTTGAACAACATAACTTCTTCACTGACTTCACCATCCTGTCTGACCCTGCGTCGTCTCGCGCTTATATGGGCTCTCGAATGAGTTCGCGAAGTTTACAGGTGTCTCCTCTGCGCGTAGCACAGCGAAAGCTATAGGCGAGAGGGCTAGACTCTTCTCGGCCGGTTCCACTCACCGGGGCGTCACTCGGCATTGTGTCATGTTTCCTGTTGTGATGTTTGCAGACTTTGCCGGGCGTTTGATCCGAGACTGCTGGTTGTCTGCGACCGTTTCGAGGGGGAGGGGTGGGGGGGAGGTGCGCTCGCGGCGTTCTTTGATACCTGTTTTTTTCGTTGCGCGCGCTCGTTGAGGGAACTGTTGGCGCCGTGAGTCCATGCTGTCTTCTAAAAGTGGCGGTTCGAGCCTGGTCAACGCCTCCTAAAAAGGAGGCGCTGGCCTGATTAAGCACTCGCTTTGCGAGAAGCAGAACATCTGCATGTTATACAAATTCTCTCAAATGTCCGCAGAAAAGCTGCATCCTGCATCTGTAAAGGTAGCGCAGAATTTCTAGAGCAAGATGTGTTCCAGTTGATAGCACGGAGGCGATCGAAATATTTCAGAATGGCTGCAGAACGCAGACGTTCTGAAATATCAACCTGGCCATACCCCGAAACGCCCGGAAAGAAATTCGGTATATCCGAATATCTTTCCGATATTCGGATATACCGTACATGGCGGCCGCATTTCGATGGAGGCGAAACGTTAGAGGCCCGTGTGCTTAGATTTTGGTGCACGTTAAAGAAGACCAGATGGCCAAATTTCCGGAGCCCTCCACTACGGCGTCCCTCATAATCACATCGTGGTTTTGGGAAGTAAAAGCCCAACCATTAGTTTTATCTCTTTTCTGCTTAAGGTATAGTGGCTCTCTGGGCTTCACTGTGCGTCACTGGGCTACCCGTCACGACATATTACGGACGATAAACTCTAAGGCCTGTTAGCGCAACTCGAAATAAAGGGTGGATTGGGCGAGGGATGACGTGCGGCTCTTTCACGGCTGCAGCTCGTAGCCAGCGTAGAAATGGCAGCGACCTAGACGACCGGCTGTGCATGCACGTCAGCGTAATTGTCTCACTTTTGTCGTGCGTAATGACGTTAAAGGGCGCCTAAACCACTCCAAGTTCAAAGAGAGAGTGGTTTCATTCTCGCCCACGCTACCCTTCCTACAGGCGCTATCTCCTCCTCGCCACTTATTTCTACATAAAACACGTAGACGATGGCAGCACTAAGCGTTGAGCTTATCGGGATTTCGCGCTTTTCGGCTAGACGCTGTTATCTCCGCTTGCGCAGCCGAAAACGCACAATACGAAGTGAAGTCAGTTGATCGCACATGAGAGTCACGCGAAGGAAAGGCGGAACGGGCGTGCGACAGCACGGCAAATCAGGGTACGAAAAAATTCAGTACCTGATATCTCTTGTTTCTACATGACGCCACGTAAACAGACTGCGGCCGTCACAAATTCTGCCTAAAAGGCGGGAAACGCCCGGAGAGAATAACGCGCTCGTTTCAGAGGTTATTTAAGGGCTCTTCAAACATTGAGCTGCGCAATACGCACTCTTCCTGCTGGGCCGATGCCGGATGGGCTACGTCGCATAGAAGTGATAGCTGAACCGATGAAAAGAAGAGGCAATCTAGTGAAAATCTCACTTTCCTAGGTACTAATATCAACCTGGCCATACCCCGATAAGGAAGGCGAAAAAATTTGCACGTACTAAAAAGTGATGCGGAAATTTTCACCTATACGGACGGTTGTCATACCGCGCGTAGCTTTCTTGCGGCGTCACCTGTTTGGCATATACGTTGTCGGTTGACTTTAACGGCTGTGTCGTAATAAAGTGTCGAAACACTAACGAACGCCACTCAATCGAAATACTACGCCGCTTAATAAATCACACATACTGTGGCATGTATACAAGTCGTCACCACAGAGTTTTTTTACGAAATATTCAGTCGACGGTTAGTGCGCTCTTCACTCAGGTGTACAAGGCATTAGGCCAGATTTTGAAAAAAAAATTAAGTCAGCTACGCGCTAGTGCTTTCAAGTCTGACAAAAGTGCGGAACTGAGCGGCCTTCTACGTTTCCCTTTAATTTTCTCTTTATTTCTTCATCTCTTTCCTTAGTTTTCTCTCTTCTGTTTATTTTTTATGTCTTCTTGGTCTTTGCTCATTACAATTTCTTTCGTCCTCTCTCTATAAACTGCGATTTCTCGCTCCTTCTATCTTTCTTTCTCTTTCTTCCCTTTCTTTCTCTCTCTCCCTCACTCTATTTCTCGCTTCCTCTTTTTTTTATCTCTTTCTCTTTCAGTCGATATATTTCTCTCTTTCCTTGATTCTCTTTTTCAGTCTTTATTTCTTTTTCTGTTTTTCCTCCGCTTTCTCTCTCTTTCACTTTCTTTCTGTGCTAGGCTTTACTCTCCCCCTCCTCCTTTCCCGCCCCCCTTGATATACTATACTATAAAAGGTTATGTTATGCTCTGCTAGCGTGCCTGGATAGCCGAGTGGTTACGATACCTGTCTTCGGATCTTGGGTACATGGCTTCGAATCCCGCCTCGTCAAGAAATCATTCTCGCCAAAAATTTATCTGTTTCTTTCTATCTTCCTTTCTCTGTGTGTGTGTACTCGTTCTCTCGCTAATCAGAGTTATTCCATCCTACGCCGGAGAAATCGGCGCAGGTGTTCTGAGAAGAGGACGAAGAGAAAAAGAATGAAGATGGCGCGTATCGGTTCATGAGAATGATCGTTTTCTGTTCGCGAACTGCGACCGACAGTTGGCATAAGCCATTTAGCTGTTAAAAAAAAATGAGCTTGGTAACGCATAGGTCACCGCCCCGTTATAAAAGGGGCGCTCATAGCACCCATCCTTCCGTCCATCCCTAAGAACGGCTGCTAGACTGTAATAGATGGAATAATACCTTATTACGACAAACAGCCTATAGGTTATTATTGGTTACCGCACCGTTTGAAATGGAATGCCAACAAAGATCAGCAGAATCATTATTCGTGCACTTTCCTGTTGCAAGCTCTCCTCCCTGTCACAACGCCTTTGTGGCCCAGATTTAGTTGCGTGCGTTCTCTTCTCCCCCCTTCTCCTATCATTGTAGTCACCCCCTCACCCCTACTGGTATGGTTTGAACTACTAGTTCTTTCAATGCCAGTCCACGCAATTTAATGAGAACGAGACAGACCCTTGTATGTTTGGTGGTGGCTTGAAATTGTGCAGCACGCGGCCACAGCTACTATATATACTAAAAGGCTCTGATTCAGCTGCGCCATCTGAACAAGTTGACGGGGCTGCAACCTCCCTTCGTTTCAGCGGTGCAGCAATCGCGTACTCAAACCCTGCCGTTCGTTTCAAAAGGTGCATAAGTGGTTCAGCGCTGCTTGTCGATATTCCTTCAACTTAACCGATGACAGCGCTGGCTTGGTGCAAACACATAGGTCTTAAGCAGCAGGGGACTAGACGACGCAGCTCAAGGGCGTAAGCGCCATTTGAACCCCCCTTTTAAAACGCACCCGCTATGTCTATGCAACGTGTGGTGCGTTAAACCGACCATATACGTGCGATTCGCTACCTCATAAAGCGACCATACACGTGCGATTCGCTACCTTCTAATCTTGCATGATTAAACGGACAAAACATGGGGCTACACCGTATCAGCACCTCGACATTCGTTTATAGTGTCGCATTTGTGTCTGCACCACCGTACTCGAGCTGCACAATACCTCAACTCAACTGCTTGCACACCACCATGAACTGGTTTGGAAGGATTAAGACGAACAGAAGAGACTTTAATATTTTTTATTATGACACTACAACACTTCACTTGGAGGAAGCCCCATAATAAGTCCCCTACCATTCCGTCCTGTAACAGCCTCAGTGAAGCACACAAAGATAGCACATTGTTATGGCATCTTGCATAGCTATGTCAGTTAGCGCCGTTTTGGCAGTTAGTTGTATGATTACTGATTTTACTTGTGAATCTGAAATGGGAAGCAAGGTAAATCGCGCTACTGCCCAGAAACGCTCAGAACCCGCATTTTGCAAAATTTTCATTTCATTTTTCCATCGTTCTTTTTTTTTTTTCTACACGTTGAGCCCATTATATATATAGCATGTGTAACTGGCTGTGTGGCAGCCGGCTAAGTCATCTCTGAGACACAGACGCATATCAAATATAGTGGAAAAGGAATCGTAAGGGTGGGAAAGCGGCATCGGATATGTCTCGCTAAAGCTGGCTTCCAGTTATGGCATTCGAAAGAGCTCTTCTGAAGCACAGTAATACGCATCAGCGCCCAGCATCGACACCTTGTCAAGTGTCTAGAAGCGATTATATGCCTTGAGCTTACAAAAGATCTTCACAGGATCTCCTCTTAACTGTTCGATTTGCTTCGTAAAATCTAAACTCATCCTATAAGCGACAGTCGTGGACACGAAGATTCATTTAGTACTTCCCGCACCGACACACAAGTATCAGACATTTTCCACTTGTCCAACACTGGGAGATACAGCTGTCCGTACTCTGGCTCGACAAAAACGGAGTGTGAAAACCCCGCTTTCCTTAAGCTTTTTTTTTTCTTTTCTTTTCTAGCGAGATCAATGATGTGAGCTTTTCTCGCTCCGTGTGCATAGTACTTGCGTGTGACACATGGCAGCCACCGACCACACCGTCGGCATTATTAGGGGAAAAAAGGCGAGCCGACGAGGAGGCGGGGATGCTCGTTGAACAGAGAGTTTGCGTCGGCGGCTACGTCACGGGCGGCGCGCAGCGTCGGTGTGCGGGGCGCGCGCGAGCGCTCGGGGCCCCGCAATCGACCTCGCGGGCCGCACACACGCGGTTGTGCCTCCGCCAACTCCGGGCGCTCGCTCTTCCCGCCTCTGGTTCCTCTCCCGCTGCCGCTGCTGCCGCGAGCATGGACCACGAGTCCGCCAACGGGACGGTCGCCGGCAACGGCACTGTGGGGCCGGTGTCGCCGCTCAACGCCACGTCCGACGACGACGAGCTGTACCAGGTGCCTGTCGAGATCATTGTGCTGCTGTCCTTCTGCTACGGACTCATCTCGCTGGTGGCCGTCGCCGGGAACTCCATGGTGCTCTGGATCGTGGCCTCGTCGCGGCGCATGCAGACCGTCACCAACTTCTTCATCGCCAATCTGGCCGTGGCCGACATCATCATCGGACTGTTCTCCATCCCGTTCCAGTTCCAGGCGGCCCTCCTTCAGCGCTGGGTGCTGCCCGAGTTCATGTGCGCCTTCTGCCCCTTCGTACAGGTGCTCTCCGTCAACGTGTCCATATTCACGCTGACTGCCATCGCTCTGGACCGCTACCGCGCCGTGACAGCCCCGCTACGCGCCCGCTGCTGCTCAAAGTTCAACGCTAAAGTGCTCATCGGCGTCGTGTGGGCCGTGTCGACGGCGGCTGCTCTGCCGTACGCCCTCGCACTGCGCGTCATCCTCGTCTACGACTCGGTGTCCGGCGAAATATCGCGGCCCTTCTGCATCAACGTGGTACTGCCACCGTTCGCCTGGAAAGTGTACAACCACGTGCTCGTCGGTCTGCAGTACTTTCTGCCGCTGTGCGTCATCTGCTACACGTACGGACGCATTGGTGGCGCGGTGCGTAACTCGCGCACGCCGGGCAACGCAGAGACCGTGCGTGACACCAACATCATCCGCAACAAGCGAAAGGTGAGCAACTTACCTTTCGGCGCTCTCAGGTTGCGTCCTCAATCGGCTTGACCCGTACAAGAGACAAACTGTCTGTTCTCGAAAGAAAAAAAAAAGCCATCTATTTAGTTTAGGCCGTATAAAAAAAAAAAAAAAGAAGAAGAAAACTCGTTTTTTTCTAGTACTTATTCCCAAGTTTTAGCTATATGACACTTCATCGCCAAAGTTCCTTGAGTGGTTGTCCATGGTATACGGCTACAGTTATATCGAATATAGCCAGCCCTAGTACTCGAGACGATGACTCGCCCCCCATACGCGGTGCTTCCTTTTTTTTTTTTTTTTTTGCTGTTTTATCTCGCACTGCCTTTTTGGCCTAGCTAATTCAATCTCCCAGAGTGAGGCGAGGCCCGACGCTCCAGGCTTGAAACTTCAAGTAAACTAAGAACGGATGTCGAGAAAAGCAAGTGAGTTTGCGGAGAGTGCTACCACTACCTGGACGCACCTGCATACCGTGACGGGAAAGGTAGGTTGTATGGGATGTACTAACTGAAGGAAAGTAAAAAAAAAAAGAGATAAATAGAAATAAAAATGTCTTGGGTCTCAAGAACATGTAACAACTGAAAACGGAAAAAAAGTAAAAAAAAAAAAAAAAAAGAGACGGCTTTCTTCCAGTATGCTCTTTATTCTTCGGGGGGCTTCAAAGTGGGTTGTGGAAGTGTTCCTGCTTCGCACGAACCCTTCCACGTTTCGACACTGTTTCCTTTCTCTCCTTACTCTTTCCTCATTGAACTGCGCGGCAAAGATGAGGAAACAAAACATTGCATCATTTTACCTTTGCTATGAGCCCTCCCCCGTCCCCTTCTGTATGAAATTTTAAAAAGAAAGCAACTCTACGCTCAGAAAACGTGTGCGAAGCCATTTGCGCAACTTCTGCGCGTTCAGTTCTCATTTTGTGAAATGGGCAGCGCGAACCCGACGAAGGAAGACGACACAAGCCTATTTTGTCCTTCGTCCGGGCCGTGCAGGTCACTTCACAACACTTTCAATTACCAACTCGTCCAGTTTTGTGTTTTAATTCAACGCTTGTTTTAATTCAAAATATGCCATGAAGAGTCGCTGTTCCTGTTTGTCGACATTCCCAAGTTGACGAGTCGGTGTGTGTGTATGTTGGTAATCTTCGAGAAGTCATCGGCAGTGGGTAAAAAAAAAAAATCTTGCTGACACCGTAACACCGTTATCGGACCTACTTAAAGTTTCACGCCAAGTCTTCGCTCTCGGTGGTAGTCTGCCCGCAAAGCCGAGAAGCATGGCGCGCAAAACGGATCGAGCCCGCAGCACTGCCGTCCGTTTTGCGCGCTGGAGACCTCGTCATGCTGGCGGGGAAAATTTATTTGCAGCTTGCGCGTTAGTTTTCGCTTCCGAAACACTTCGCTTGACATGATAAAGAACAGATGATGCTGGCTACCAGCTGAATAAAAGCGATGATGAAGGTTGATGACTAAGACGGGTGTTGTTCGCACTTAGAAGGCAGTAAAGAACTGATTTTCCGAAGTTGATAAAAAAAAAAGGCGCTTAGACGTAATTTCCCGGACTGAATCATGCGCCAAAAAAAAAAAAAATGATAAAGCGGCAACTTTTTTTTTCTTTTTTTTTTTTTTTTAGTTTTCGTCGTGATGTTTAGAGGGCTAGTATTACGTAAGAATTCTGTTCGCCCTGTTTCATTTGTTTCCTGTAGGCAATCTAATCTATATTCCGTTCCATAAATCAGGTGCAACGATATAGAAGGTAGAGAGACTTCTTGCAGTAGATGAGTTCGCACCAAAAAATAGTTGATTTTACCATTCGTAATGTGGCCTCTTTTTTCTCGTTTTTAGACGTAGTAATAAATGAAGATGCTTTGGACCTTTTAAATAAACAAACCCCCCTTATTTATAATTTGTTCTGGATTGCTTAGCGTCTCTTTGTTTTCGTATCGTGGCCTCCGCGGTTAGTTCCGGTAGCGCGAAGCCGGGGCCAATCGCGGAGGCCGCGTTTACAGCGAAGAAACTCAAGCGCGAGACGCGCGGTGATTACACATTTTGCTGACCGAACTTCTTGTATAACTTCCACGGCGTTGCACCAGATTTATGAAGCGGAGTGTATATCTGGCGACCGATCTTGCCGATAAGAAGAGTTGTGGCCAGTGAATCCGTGGGGAAGGCAGAATTAAAGGAAAACGAAAATAATGGTTACGTAATACGGGCCCGTGGTTGTTTTTTCCCTCGTATTTAACACACCGATGACCGGTGTATTCGTTCTCATGCTCGCCAAGCGGAAAAAATCTTTCCGCTGTGTTCGCTACCACCTTTTTCACGTTGGATGCGCATGTAATGCCCCAATTTCCCGTTCGCATGGCACCCCATGATTGACCACATGTTAACCCATGATTGACATTACCTGATTACCACGAGAATCTTATAATTTATAGTCCGCCTCGGTGGAACAGTGGCTACGGTGCTCGGCTGCTGACCCGAAGGTCGCGGGTTCGATCCCGGCCGCGGCGGTCGCATTTCGATGGAGGCGAAATGGTAGAGGCCCGTGTACTGTGCGATGTCAGTGCACGTTAAAGAACACCAGATGGTCAAAATTTCCGGAGCCCTCCACTACGGCGTCTCTCATAATCATATCGTGGTTTTGGGACGTAAAATCCCAGACATTACATTAATCTTATAATTTATAGTTCCTGCCAACTCTTCGAAAAAGACCGACATCAGTGTTCCCCCTTTGTCCACCCCCCCCCCCCCCCCCCCCGAACCCCGTATTGTTCCTCCCTTGCTGCTCAACTCGGTGTGTCCCTTTGTCACGCGGATCTTTTACATCGAAGCTGAATATAACTAGGCCATTCGTAACTCCGCCAACAGTAATCCTGCCAACAGAAAACTCCTAGCAGGTGTGGGCCACAGAAATCGGGCAAACCCCACTACTTACCACTGGTCCATTATTAATAAACGGAGATAATGTAAATAAATAAATAAAAACTCACACCGCCCCTTATGCGCTTGCCTAAGATGACTCAAGGAGAAGCCATATTTTTTTTCTTTTTCTCCTCAGACGATTATATCCCCCCCCCGCCCCCCGAAAGCTCTCTAAGCTAGCGTGGTTTGGCAAACTTGTAATGCCTCCGGCTTTCCGCCCGTCACGTGCCTCCGGGATCAGCCCACCTACGTCTGAGTGACGGTGGTGTGGGATAACGTCACCATTGCGACGTCACGTTATGTGGCGTAACCTTGACGTCATCATGACATCACGAATTTTGGGGATCGTCATATGATGACGTCATTACATAATTTTTCGCATCACTCGCGTTGACGCCGACGGTCACTTTCCGTGTTTAATGTCGAATCTAAGGCCTTGATAAATAACCGGCGCGCTGCGCTTACGGTCCACGGAAAGTCGAGGTGGAGGTGCTTTGAAGGAGCATACGCTAAGTTCGAAAGGGACTTCGTGTGCCTTTCGTTAAAAGTCTATGTCACATATGTGCCCTGTGCTGCACAGCTTCGCTGGTCATCCACCTTGACACAGTGGAATGGCTCGAGAATTTTTCACAGCGGAGCTGTTCATGCCGGCCGTTGGTTGTAATCCGTCAGCAGAAAATTATCATCATCATGAATCGGCACGCGCTACGTTCGTCCTCTTCTTTATTGTGGTCCTCTTCTGCATCGCTCCCAGAACACGTGCGCCGATTCGCCCGGCGTGGGGTGGAATAACTCTGATGCGTGAGAGAACGAGTAAAAAAGAGAGAGATAGGACGAGGTAAATTCTTGGCGAAACTGATTTCTTGACGCGGCGGGATTCAAACCCACGTACCCACGGTCCCAAGGCGAGCATCATAACCACTCGGCTCTCCATGCACGCCAGCAGAGCATAACATATCCTCGTATAATACAGTACAGCAAGTGGGTTGGAAAGGGAAGTTAGGGTGAGGATGAGAGATGTGAGGTTGAGGATGATGGAAAGAAAAAGGGAAGAGAGTAAAGCATATAATAGAAAGAAAGAGAGAAATAGAAAGAACGACAGAAAGAGAAAAAAAGTGAGACAGAAATGAAGAGAAAGAAAGAGTAAGCAAGATATGTATATATTTAGGGAGAGAAAGGGAAGAAAAATAAAAAAAAAAGAGCGAGAAAGATAGAGAAAGAAATGGATAGAGAACGAATGAAATAGAAGGAAAAAGAAACAAAAACGAGATCGAAAAAAAAAAAGAGGGAAAGCAGGAAGAAAGACCGAGAAAAATAAACAGAAACAACAAAGGCCGCCCAGTTCCGCTGTTCCTTCAGGCTTGGCACATCTAGTGCGAAGCTAGCTTCTTAACTTTTTTATCTCTCATAACTCCCCCCCCCCCCCCCTCATTTCTTTTCCGGTTTTCTTTTTTTTGCATGAAATGCTTACCCTTTCCCTCTATCCGCCTTTGAGGTTAGGGGGGAATGAACAAAGTCTGCGCAAACACGCTGCCATTGAAGGCAGTAGCTGCCCTGATGAAGACAGGTCCGCTTGTAGAAAAGTTGGTTGACGCCACATTCTTTGTTCAATTTCCCGTTACTCCGCGGACCTCCACCTTTCCCTGAATTTTTGTCTTGTTTGGCTATGGCAACGCTGGTTATATAAACTTCCGCGTGAATACATTTGCTCCGGGTGAAACGTTTAAAGCGCAAGTGCAAGTCGCTTACTACGGTAACCGATCCAGTATGTTGACCGTCTCCAAGAGCCCTCACCTTTTCCTCAGTGCTATAAAGCACGTGGTGAAGCTCTGCTTTAAGTAAATGCCTTTTTCCTTTTTTTTGTCATTTCGCCTTTTAAGATTCGTGGTCAATGTGCGCAATTTTCTTTTTCATCCGATCTTGACACCTGTAATTAAATCTTAAAATTTTTTTCGATAGTCTGAAAAATACCAAAGCAAAGTGAGAACTTTATAAGAGGAAAAAAAATTGCCCCGACTTTTTTTCCCATCAACGTGGCAAACGTCGTCGACAGCTGTTCACTTTCACGTAGGTTTAGAAGTTCTCTTTGGTTGGTGCCTCTCGCGCGACTTCAACCGTAGTCGTGGTGTGCTCGGTGCTCGTAGACTTAAGCTCCGGGCAACCTCACTTACATAACATATTTGCAAAAGAGTATTAAAACATTCCACGCACTAATTGTGCCTGCGTTATCTCTCTTTTGTCTTATTTAAAAATCTTTCGGTATTTTCTAACAGGAATGTAACTCAGTCGATAATAATAATACATGGGGTTTTGAGCGCCAGAACTACGGCATGATTTCGAGGCACTCCATGGCGGAAGGATCCGGAAACTTCCACCATCTGACATCGCACAGTGCAAGGGCTTCTAGCATTTTGCCTCCATCGAAATGCGACCGCCGCGACCGGTATCGAACTCGTGACTTTCAGGATAGCGCAGCCAATCGCCGTCACCACGGTACCGCCGAGGCGGATAAACCCAATCGAGTAAAACACCTCTTTCTTGAACAAAATGAGAGACGTAATCATGAAGACAGATTTTTTTGTTCATCGCGCTAGCAATTACAAGTACGCAAGGAGGGCAGAAACGACATCAGTGCCAAAGTTGCCGTCCCTGTTGCCTCCGCCGTTGTCGTGCGTTCCCTCTATTGACGATGCGAGAGCAGCACGTGCGCGAAGCATTAGATCTTTTTCAGAGACGCCGAGTGCGCTAGGATGCCACAACGATCAACCACAACAATGCTCAACGCTATACTAACAAAATATTGAAAAACTGGGCTTGTTGGTGAAGCATTGCATCCCACCAGCGCACAATCACGACGAGGACAAGTATAGGAGGACAAGTGGTGTGGTCTTGCTACTTGTCCCCGTCGTGAAAGCGTGCTGGTTGCTTGTAATGCTATGATCTCAATCATCTCAATGGCGCAGCAGGGGCAATGTTCTGCCTTCAGATGCCGGAATATTAGCGCAAGTCATCGCTACGGCTGTAGTCTCCCAAAATCGTCATCTTCATGACGTGTGTACGACGGCAAGTGGAAATCCAAAGCTCTATTATGATGTTCGACATTCCGAAGCAACGGCCGGGACTACGAGTAAAAAATCGCAGCCTCGAGATTGACCCCGAGCACTCGGTGTTTTTTTTTTTTTTCTTTTTTTTTTTTTTTTTTTTTTAAAGAGGCGGTTTAACCTTGCAGATCGCCGCTACTTTCCTGAATCGTCTAATCTTTCTGCCTTTTCATATATTCTGTTTCTTTCTCCACCTCCAATTTCTTTATTGAAATTTTACGTATGAAATGCAGGAATGTCCTCATTAGACAACCACAGAAGAATTGATTTCATTAAAATGATTTTCGTTATCTTTAGGCACAGAGCTTTCAGCTGGCGTTGGCATATATAATGCAGCATTGACGGGCGTTCTTTCATTGTGTTCCCATCATAATAGGTGCCTCCGTGGTTGGGAATCGAATCCACGACCTCGTTAAAATTAATTTCAGTAGTTTTACATGCCGAATGCCGCGATATGATTCTATGGCGTGCCGCAGTGCAGGACTCCAGTTTCTCTAACGTACAACATCTAAGATCCCGAGTACGCATTTCGCCCATACCGAAATTTGGCCACCCTGAATCCAACCCGCGTCTTCGAGCTGGCACCACAATACTGTAACACTGATTGTTGGCGGGTCCGTTGGTACATACTGAGCGTGGAACAGCGCGCCTAGATGGGACAGAAAGCTACAAGAAGCACACATACACAGCGCCGAGGCCTCATCGCTGTGTATGTGTGCTTCTTGTAGCTTTCTGTCCCGTCTAGGCGCTGTGTTCCACGCGCAGTACTGCAGCCGCTAAGACGGCGGGGAGACCACTCTGAACAGCGGGACGCGATGACCATCAATCCACGAATCGCAGAGGCTTTTAGTCATTGTGCAAGCGCGCTTACGCAAGAAAGCTCTTGCAGATGTGCCCCTACTCTCCGTAGATTTACGTTGCGTCATCCAAAGCTGCTGTGTGTCACCTATTAACGCGTAATCTGCGGAACAACTCACTCATGTCACGAATGGTACTTTAAGTGACCGATACCGATCTGTGCTAGGTTCAGCAATGCCACACTCTCCCTGTGGTTTGGGCCTATGGGCAAGAACTTGAATGAACTGCCGCAGGGACTCAATGGGCATATAGTATAAGTCTACGTGCGTACACTGAGCGTGCGTCGCTGCCGTTTTGCTGACGCTTTAAATATCTGCGCACATGCTGTGACCGCAAAACAAGCTCGCGGAGCTAATAAGATGAAACAAAGGACGGCGTATCCTGTTCCGGTTTACACACACATAAAGACCGTGAGCGAACTTCAGCCACCTGCTGCGCCGACAAACCGCGCGCGGTGTCGGTTGTTCAGTGTATACCGCCGTTGTCGTGATAAATTACAGCCACATAAAGCGAGATATACACTTATTACTACACGTGGTACGCGCACATGTCGACGCACCTACAAACAGCTAGCAGAACCACCGGCGCGCGTGTCGCACGAAGCGACAAATATCCATTATTTCTGTTTTGTTTTTCCTGAAGGCACTTCGACAGTTCGACAAAGAAATGAACAAGGAAACAAACGAACGAATGCGATTGAGAATTGCACATTTACATGACCTGACTATGCGTCGCTTTTCTCTTCGCTGCTTGAATTGGGGTTCAGCCAGGAATATGTATTCAATTCTAACGCCTTTCTATGCTCCGCGATCGGCGATTCCGGGATCAAACTGCGGCAACTTGCCGCGTGCGAATTTGGCCATGATAAGTGCCTCTTCGTCACCTTTTTGCTCGACGTCGTAGCCACGCGATGCTCCGACACCACAGCAACAGAGCGTGTAGGCCTTAATGGCAGCGTTGCAGCTGTCGCTGCTAGCAGCGCGCTCTCGCCAAACCAGACATGTGCCGCCCGTCCTGTTTTCGTTTAGCCGTCCTGCACCTTGTTTGCGATACCCCGCAGCACACCGTGCATTCCCTCTTTTCGTTGACTCCACCTTCATGGCACTCCCCTTTCTTTTTTTTCCTTACGTTCTATTGACTCTACAGACCGCGCATTCCAGTCGGCTCTAGTGCATTAGTCGATTCGGGAAGCAGGCTAAAGAAACCCGAGTGAAAGAGAGACCTTCCGTGCGAAACTGAATGCGACCCGGCGCGGCACAGTGCCGTGACGATATACTTGCTGAGTTTGTGGATTGTTGGAGGTGCGATAGGGAGGAAAACGTTCCGGCTTTCTTTGCCTCTGTTATTTTGATCAAGCGTTGCAGGAAGGCGATACGAGCAAGAACAACGTCTCTGTGCTGTAGAAGACACATTTGTTGGTATTCAATGCGCTACGTGAAGAAAAGTCTCAGTTTTGCCCGAAAGGTGAAGCGCTGACAGCGATGGCTGAGTATAAGACACCTAATCACTCGCAGCATGGTTTGTAGTTTTACTGGCCGTATATTGCAGTAGACACTCGCTTACCAATCAAATGGACAAGCATGGTGTTACGCGCGCACAGACAAACATGAACAGATTTCACGTATGGCCGACGTGACGAGCACAACAAGCAGAGGTTACTAACATGACTGCGTTCTCCCTAGCTCTTTCGAAATTACGGCCGAGAGAACGCGCCTTTCAACGGTAGTCGCGAAAGCCGTTTGGGCTCGCCCAGCCTTTTCAAACTGACCTTCCGGAGATGACCTGCAAGATAGGGTGCATGGGGGGGGCAGATCAGATAGGGTGCAGTCGCGCGGACAGCTATAGCTATAGTACACGTGTGCTCACGTGCTTACAGCAACACAAGGGGAGATCGCACCTATCAAGCTACCGTCCTTGGCCACTCACCTTCGGATGATTTCCTTCCCAGTGACCTAACCTTAAACCCTTAAACCCCTATCTCTGTGAGATGCAGCACTGTAAACCACTTTGCACCCCTAAGGCGTTTTCAAGCAAGCAAGACACTCTTTTGTCTATCTAAAATTTGCAAAAATTAGGGTGTATGGGTGTTTTCCTTCCCCAAATAGTCTTTAAAGGGTGATGTTCGAACTAAAACACCCTTTAGGAGTTAATGGTGTTTTCGGTTATCGAAACACACATGGCCCATACCACAGCGTGCCAGATGGTAACTGGGACTCACTGATTAAAAAGTCGTTGGATCTTAGGCGAGTTTAATTAACATATATGTGACTTTTAGGGCTGTCTACAAGCATACCATAAATTTACGCATATTCTCTTTATGTTTAATGTTGATTTCATACGGAACAGGAATATCTCAAATGGCACTGAACGGCGGCTTCAAAATAACATGGCTATATATACCAGATGGTCAGTGTAAGGCTGGGTAACGCGAGGGTATTTTACAATGGGGTATTTACAATACGCTCTGTTGCGTGTACGGTTTGGCGCGTGCGTGCACTTTTATGCTAATGTCATCTGTAATTGCAAGTTCCCTGACTGGTAGATTTTATTTTTCACGTTTTTTCAGTGATAAGGGTGTTTAGGCCATTGGAAACACCCTATGATAAGGGTGTTAGGTCAGTGGCAACGCCCTATGGTATGGGTGTTTTGATACGGGAAAACACCCTTTTCCTAGGGTGTAATTGTGTTATTATAGACATGGTGAAACCCCCCTCCAGGGTGTAAATTGGTTTACTGTGAGCGGTATGTTATCGCACTCTGGTTTCAGACGGGAGATCACTTCAATTTGGACTGCGAAAATTTACTTTAAGAGTCAATATAAAATTGTCATTGCAATAAGATATATACGACGTCATATAAGAAACGTGTGTATACGGCATTTCACTGAAAATATGCCAAATGATTTGGGGTGCACGATCACGTGTGTGCACACACACACTGAAGCGCAGGGTACGCATAACAGTTAATGTTCTTTGGATTAGCAAATAATCGAAAGCATAGTACAGTGTAGTGCAATAAGCGTGAAACAATGTAAAGATAACACATAGGCGACGTTTATCGTCATTTCCGTACCGCTACCGCTTAACAGTCTATCATGTTCACTTAATGCCAACTAGCTCAATTTCCTGTCCTTTTAACAAATCAAGACACGAGCCTGCGCGGCGCATAACTTGACGCAGTGGACAGGTATGCAAGACCTCGCTTCCAAACGCAGCGTGAGAGCAAGTCGCAGCTAGCGAATGGACAAATGCACCTTTTCGAACACGGCCGAGTGGCGTCACAGTAAACCAGTTTACACCCTTAAGGGGGGTTTTACCGTGTTTATAACTAACACCCTTACACCCTAGGAAAAGGGTGTTTTCACGTATCAAAACACCCATACCATGGGGTGTTTCCAGTGGCCTAAACACCCTTATCACTTAAAAAAACGTGAAAAATAAAATCAACCAGTCCGGGAACTTGCAATCACAGTTGACATCAGCATAGAAGGTGCACACGCGCGCCAGACCATACACACAACAGAGCGTATTGTAAAATATACCATGGACTTTGCGACGTGCTAAACAGCTTTAAAGTGATCATCTGGTATATACAGCCATAGTATCTTAAGCCGCCGTTCAGTGCCGGTGGGGATATTCCTGTTCTCTATAAGTGACCACTAAACATTAAGAGAATGGGCGTAAATGCATGTAGATACCGCTAAAAGACACATATCTTTTAATGTAAACTCGCCTAAGGTCCAACGACTTTTTAATCAGCGAGTCCCAGTTATCACTGGTACGATTGTACGGGCAATGGGTGTTTCGATAACCCAAAACACCCTTACCCCCTAAAGGGTGTTTTAGCTAGAACATCATCCTTAAGGGCTATTTGGGGAAGGAAAACACCCTTACACCCTAATTTTGCAAATTTTGATTAGGCAAAAGGGTGTTTTGCCTGCTTGAAACCCCCCTTAAGGGTGCAAAGTGGTTTACAGTGTAGCGAACATCCACGTCACGTTCCTTACTTTTATTTCACATTTTTATATACAGGGTGCTGCAAGAAATGTGTCCGAAAATTCTTAGAAATAAGAAAAATAAACGAGCACCAATTATTGCTGATAAAAACGTTCGGACAAAATTCAAAAGAAAACTCGAAAAAGTTATCGCAACAGAGAGACTACTTTGAAACCCTCCGCTGCGCCTTCTGTCCTGATGTCAGCTCCTTCCGTTATGAATATCTGCTGCAGCTGTCAATAAATGAAACACCGCATAGACACAGAATACAGCATTGAAAACCTACGGGTTACTTTACAGCCTGACTGGATGTTAGCGACTCATTCCCTTAAGGTGCCCGTCGCAAACGCCACAGATTGCACCGAGGTAAGCGCATCCGAATGGGACGCCTCGCTAATTAGCAGCCAGCTAACTACGCAGCGACGATGCTTCGTGTTTCGAGTTTGCACCGCACGCATACAAAGCGCTGCAGAGAAGTTGCTAGCCCAGTTTACCCGTGCTCACCCGTTGAATCGACAGAGTATACTACAAGACACTTCGAAAAAAAAAAGCCAGAATGTATTCTTCCCTTTCAATTCTTTCTCTCTTTTTTTTCCCCTTCCACCGCGCCATTCAATTTCGAGCCGTGCCGGGACCACTTTGCTGACAGCTCCAGAGGAATACGATCGCGCGGAAATAAAGGTGCTTCGCTCGATGCAAATTAGAACTCTCAGCACAGTGCAGCAAGTAGACAGCGACAACGACAGGATGCACGGAAAGGGACGTCACACATGCGAGACTCTAAAGAAATCGCCGCGTAGAAGTGTATATAAAAGGAGAGCAGACACGAAAGACGCGCCGCGTTATCGGCGCGTGTGGGGTGTGGTTTCCTGCAGCTATTCGTCTGTCGTATTCGCATCGCCCAAGGCGTCGCGTTCTTCGAATGCGTACTTGCCACGTTTACCTAGCTTCGTTTTCGTCAACTCGAAGCGGGTGAGTCAAGCAAGTCGTCGATGTGACTTCACCCGACAACCCAAAGGGCCTTCTTGAGTCTGGCAAAAAAAAAAAAGAAAGGGTGGGCACCAGCAAAAGGGCGAATGCTTATATGCAGGTGTATTGATCAAACTCGCCACGACGCTCGCTTGACGAACACCGGATTTCGGTCCGTCTAACGAACTCGATCATATCGTGGTGATGTAAACGCATTCATTGGCGCCGTGTCAGCGGGTGGAATGGCACAATGTTCAAGAGAGTCCGTCCGTCTGGACGTCTACGGATGTGTGACAGAATGACAGGAAAGTCCGTCATTTTCGCATCGTCAATACGCCCATTTCATTTGGGAGTGGCAGCAACTATGGTTGGCAGCAGTATACAGTGCAAAGACTAGCTTTTATTGCGATAGCATTTATATGGACACTCTCGGCTGATTTTTCGCTGTCGCCGTCATGTCCCGTATATGTGTATATATATATATATATATATATATATATATATATATATATATATATATATATAAAAGCCACGAAGAAAAATTCCTGCGTGCGGAATCGAACGGGCGACCTCTTACTCCGCAGCGCGCGGCGGTAACCACTCGGCCACAAAGACGCACATCCTCCAGTATACTAACGGGAAGCTATTTATATACACCATTTACCACCGGTGGTACGCCGATCTCGGGGGATATATCAATGTCAGCGTGTTCTCTGCATTACCAGCGAGATGGCGCGAAGGGCGCGCTCGGCGCCCCGCTCGTTGCGATGTGTTCGGTCGTCAACGTGCCAAACGTGCACTTTGCCCCACGGGGCGTAGTCGCCCGTGCGCGCGCGTGCTTATCTACTGATGCGGGCAGTTTGTACGTCGTCTGATTTCGCCGGAAAGGTTGCGTTTAGGCTACAGAGCACACAAAGGTCACTTCGCTGGCTGCATAGGTCCCGTTCGCGAAAGGAGCGCGCTGTTCAAACACAGTAACGTAACAACTGTCACACTTGTTAGTTCACGCTTATCCTGTGTATACCTGCGCGTACGTTTCGTGCGTCCTTCGCGCTTGAACAGCGCGTTAAGAGTCGAGCTGTGAACGTTAGTTCGCGCTCATCCTGTGTGTGTTCTTTTCGTGCGTCCTTTGTTCTTGAGCAGCGTGCTGCACTTTTCTATCTGCTTGCCGTTCTTCTCGTGACATTTCAATTTGTTGCTATCGCATTCATTGCTTCGCCCTTGCGGTGAAACTATGACTTTTTTTCGAGCTCAATTTGTACATGCGGTGGACATCACTAGAGATCCAAATATACGATCGCATAATTAAAGAACGTTGCAAAATAGAATTTTCATTCATTCCTTTACCACGCACATTGCAGTTTACGATCTGCAACCGGCGAGTTCCCAAGCCCCGCCCACTTTGAACGAATTTTCAGGGCGACACCAGTTTTGAGATACTGATTCTCAAAGAGTCGCGGTGAATTAAATGGCCGCTCCAGATATTTTTGTCAGATCAGTGCACAAACAGGTGGTTTATTAAATAAGTAGCGCAAACAACTGAGCGTGTTTGCCTCAAGTTTGATGGCGCATATCTCGTAATCCACGCCACCATCAGATTTCATTCCTAGTGGATATGCTCTGCAAGCTCACCGACTACCATTCCTAGGTGGCAAAATATACGTGAAACAGGTAATGGTAAAATTAAGGCAATTATTCCGTCTCACACTTTGATTTCTCGCGCAAGCCACATGTTATGCTCTCAGTTATCAAGCTCAACGACTGCAATAATGCTACCTGTCACAGGCGGTCTTAAAAATTCATAAATTTCTGATGTGACAATCTATACATATTATTTATGTACTGCCAATAACAAAAAACCAACGGCGCCATAAGATACAGAGAATGATGACCGCAGTAGAGTATACACACTCAGAGAACACATCAACAAGCCTGGCAGACACATCCGCGCGGACAAGCGTGCACGCACGGGCCGCACCTTAGCAAGGGCAGCTCGTCTAATTCGATATGCCCTCAAGCGTGGCCCTTTACGAGCCACTACCAGAGGCGTTTTTAAACAGCGAAGATGAGCGAATGTTTTTGTTTTTTTTTTTAAGGTTATAATTTACGAGGCAGCTACCCCAGGATTCCCGTTTCTGGCAGAAGTCGCAAAGCAGTCTGACTCGAGGCCAAATGTTTGCCTCTAGGAAAGCAGAAACGGGAATAATGGGTGGCGAAAGCGCTTGGCGTGGCAGAGAAAGCAAGGCAAAAGTTACGCGCGCGAAGTGAATATTTATGTGTAGTGGATCCGCGCCGCATTGCCGGGCGCAATGACGACCCATCTAAATCGCCGCCGGATGTGCCCGCGCCCTTCAAGATGGCCCCCCGTTCGTTTCCCATACATAACGCCTCCCTTAGGGAACAGTGACAAAACACGGTGGGACGAAATGTGCACCCCGCATTGTCGTAAAAATCAATTCTCAGTTTAGCACCTACGACTTCCGGGTGCAAGCCGCAAATTCGGCGCTTTATATTGCCCGGTACGGGACGGCTGCAGGTACACGACGCGGAGAATGAAGTGCTCGTCTTTACTGCATATAGGAACCCATGCCTTTTCTCTCGCTCTCTCTCCGTCACTTGTTTCGGCGTGGTCTGTTTCGTTCGTTTAGCAGCGAAGCTGTCTTAGTCTATCCTGTGCCGTCGTCGTCGTCGTCGTCGTCGTCGTCGTCGTCGTAGTAGTAGTAGTAGTAGTAGTAGTAGTAGTAGTAGTAGTAGTAGTAGTAGTAGTAGTACCAGTAGTAGTAGTCACGCAGGTCATGTAACCAGAGGGGATAGTGAATAAAGAAATAAATAAAACGAAATTATGATGGCGATGATGATCGAAATGTGTAAGCGCTCGTATTTCAAATCTGGTGGCGGATTTACGACATCACGTGATCTCGCTAGCCAATCACACACTTTCGCGCTTACAGCTCCGCTCCCAGATGGTTTTCACGGCGTGGATCCACGCCGGTTTTCACACATCCACGCCGGTTTTCACGGCGTGGATGTGTATGGGGGGGGGGGGGCTTAGTCCGTCCCTCCTTCCCGCGTCCCACACCACCACAGCGCAAGTGCGTCCCCTCCCGCTCTCTCTCTTCTCTCCTACGCTCACCCCCTTTCTCTCCTCTAGGAATCCTCTACTCTACGGAGCGGCGCCCGCGTCCCGCGCCCTACACCCCCCCACAGCGCATAGGCGTCCCCTTCCCCCTCTCTCTCCTCTAGGAATGCTGTACTCTACGGTGCGGCCCCCCGCGTCCCACACCCCCCCCCCCCAGCGCATGCGCCCCCCCCCCCCCCGCTTTCTCTACTCTAGGCATCCTCTACTCTACGGAGCGGCGTCCCACACCCCCCACAGCGCATCCGCGTCCCCTCCCCCCTCTCTCTCCTGTCCAACGCTCACCCCTTTCTCTCCTCTAGGAATCCTCTACTCTACGGAGCGGCGCCCGCGTCCCGCGTCCTACACCCCCCACAGCGCGTAGGCGTCCCCTCCCCCCTCTCTCTCCTCTCCTACGCTCACCCCCCTTTCTCTCTTCTAGGAATCCTCTACTCTACGGTGCGGCCCCCCGCATCCACACCCCCCACAACGCATGCGCCCCCCCCCTTTCTCTACTCTAGGAATCCTCTACTCTACGGAGCGGCGTCCCGCACCCCACAGCGCATGCGCTACCCCTCTCCCCCTTTCTCTCCTGTCCAACGCTCGCCCCCTTTCTCTCCTCTAGGAATCCTCTACTCTACGGAGCGGCTCCTGCATCCCACAAGCCCCACAGCGCATGCGCGTCTCTTCCGCTCTCTCTCCTCTCCTACGCTCACCCCCCTTTCTCTACTCTACGGAGTGGCGCCCGCGTCCCCTCCCCCTCTCCTACGGTTCCCCCCCGTTCTCTCCTCTAGAATCCTCTACGGAGCGGCGCGCACGGCAGGTGGTGCGACAGCTGCATACTCCGCTGGGGGGCGCCACGGTAGTTCCGCGTATGAAAATGACGGAGCGCGCGCGCCTCATTCTCTCTCCTGTGCAGAGCCGCGATGAGCGCCCGGGACCGCTGCCGCGAAACGAGAGCGGCGACGTTTCTCCTGCTCAAGCTAACCATCTTCCCGCTGCTTCGCATCCACACATGGTTCCCTTTAGCGGGAGATGGGGCAAGTTTTTTTAGATGCGAAGCATCTTATGCTTGGGGCTATGTCCATCCCTCCCGCGTCCCCCCGTCCGCCGTCCCGCGTCCGGCCCACTTTCATGAAGTAGGGAAGCACCCATTATGCGAACCAGAACACTGTAGTAATATGAAGGCCGTCAACCACTACCACAGTCATCAGAGTCATGGCCGAGAGCACAGAGGCTGCTTAGCAATGGCTAGGCAGGTGGTGTGTCGCCCAGGTTGACCCCATTCCTTGATCTTGCTTGCATGTGCTTGGAGGGGGCTTAGTCCGTCCCTCCTTCCCGCGTCCCGCGTCCCACACCACCACAGCGCATGCGCGTCCCCTCCCCCCTCTCTCTCCTACGCTCACCCCCTTTCTCTCCTCTAGGAATCCTCTACTCTACGGAGCGGCCCCCCGCGTCCCACACCCCCCCACAGCGCATGCACGTCCCCTCCGCTATCCTCTCCTACGCTCACCCCCCTTTCTCTACTCTAGGAATCATCTACTCTACGGAGCGGCGCCCGCGTCCCACATCCCCACAGCGCATGCGCGTCCCCTCCCCCCTCTTTCTCCTCTCCTACGGTCCCCCCCCCCCCGTCCTCTCCTCTAGGAATCCTCTACGGAGCGGCGCGCACGACAGGTGGTGTGACAGCTACATACTCCGCTGGGGCGCCACGGTAGTTCCGCGGTATGAAAATGACGGAGCGCGCGCGCCTCATTCTCTCTCCTGTGCAGCGCCGCGATGAGCGCCTGTACCGGTGCCGTGAAATGAGAGCGGCGACGTTCCTCCCGCTCAAGCTAATTATCTCCCCGCTGCTTCACATGGTTCCACACATGGTTCCCTCACATGGTTCCCTTTAGCGGGAGATGGGGAGTTTTTTTCGTATACGTTGATGATTAAAGATGATAGATGGCGCTGTTATAACAAGAAAAGGGGCTCGCTCTTGGCGCGCTTTCTCTTTCGCTCGGAGTCGCGAAACCAGGGCAGCCGGTATCAGCGGAGCATGCGGCGGCTCCGGTACTCACGGCGGCACAACCCATAGCCAAGGACGCGTGGCTTTCACAACTCACAGCAGCGTTCTGTGGCGATGCATGCGGAGGCGAGGCGTTGCGTCGAGCACTGGTGTGGACTTCGGCGTCTGAGTAGGTGGCATCGTCTTCCTCTGTTGTGGAACGCGAACTGGCGTTGTCCCTGAGGCTGGGAGCGCCTGGAACACAAGTCGGTGACGCTCGTTCCCAGCTCACGATC
>JALIZH010012795.1:620000-622500 GCA_030522465.1 Rhipicephalus appendiculatus | reverse complement strand
TTGCCGGGTCTAATTCAGCAGCTGGCTGTTAGGTAACATAATATCGCGTCAAGAGTTCGCGCTCTCCCCGATAAAGGTAGCGTGCTACATTCAAGAGACAACCTAGCCGCGATATCCTGCGTTTCAGTGTTTCTGTATCTCGCGTTCGGTTGTGCGCCACCTCTCTTCCCCCTTTCTTCATCCTCCTCTTATTCTCCATTCCCCTTTCTGCACTTTCCCGTCCAAGCACGGGGTTCACGTTTGTTCGTTTTAGCAACAGCTGTCCACGTAACATGACGCTCCCGAAACGGCGCAAGCGCACGGCTGAAGGCACCCTTCGCCGCTAAGTCAAATTTTAGACGCACAGATGGGTAGCCACGTAACGTTGCACCAATACCGCAATAGAACTTGGCCTTTCATACTTGCTTCCCTACGCGACCCGTTTGCAGTGACACAGCGGCACAGCGATACACGTAAGCACCAAAAGCAACAGCGATGCTATCGGATGATGCGCGCAACCGAGCATGTCCACGAAGGTGCTCATATAACGTCGCGAACACGCGGCCGCCTAATGAGAACAGGGGGGATGAAGCCGCGCCTCAGTGAAAGTGTGACAAAGTGTGTCTGCCGCCTCTTTCATTGTTGCGAGGGGCGCTTTGTCGCCACGGCCTCCTTGGAGCGCCTGCTACCCCAGTTAGCGCCCACTGTTGCCGCAAGCATTTCGCTGTCATTAAGTAACTTCTTGGGCGAGGAGGCATTCAAGTCGTATTTGCCAATTTTTTTTTTTATTCGGCAACAGCCGCGAGTTTCGTAGTGAGCTTTCCTTCACGCTTGGACTAGCGTGGTATTTTTTGATTTTATTACGCACGTTTCTTTCTTTTTCTTCATCTTTCTCAACAGTTTGAATCGCAAGGAAAGAGAAAATGCAGAATGGCCAAACTAAAGGAAGATTTGCAATGGCCAAGTGAAACGACGAGCGCCATGCAGTATATACGAACCAGCCAGTAGCATATTTTTGTCTGCCCGCTTTATCCCCCCTTGTATTCGCAAAATTTGGTCCTTTGAATGTTCCGTGTAGGTTTGCATTACCTCCGCGGCACCCTCGAGATATGCATTTCAAAGGCTTTCGCTTTCTGAGAAATTCGGTGGAGCTGCATATAGCTCATGGCCGTTTCCTGCTCGGAAAAGCAGGGTTGAATTCGCACATCGGCATTGGAATGCACTGATGACATGCGTCGGTGTTTGCTTTCGCATAGTATTCAAGGGCATACCGAGAGCCAGTCGGCTTCCGGGAGCACGAGGACACCAGTTTACTGTGCGTCCAACTGTCTCCTTCATTATTATTATGGATCCGGGGATTAGATTGTCGAGTAGATGCTGTAGTGATAGAAATGTGTACATAGTAGAGCTTAAATTTAAACCGGAGGAGGGGGGAACGGGGGGGGGGGAGCGAAGAAGGGGGGGGGGGGGGTCCTTTGCCTGGTGATTAGCAATACATGCCAACATATATACCCAACCCCACTCTCACAGAAACATAGCATAGACATGCATTCTCATGTGGACGCAACCCCCCCCCCCCCCTCCCCCCTTTCCCCGTCAAGGAAAGCTGGGCCTCCTCGTGAACAACAGAAGACGCTAAGCAGTCGCATAGGGAGACTCCAGGAGAATTTCCGTTAGTGGTATATAAATGCATAACCATATACAGATATTGAAAGGCATCAACGCGTTGTTTTGTCCTTACGCTATCGTGCTGCTTTAATACGCCTTCAAGGTGAACCATATCCCCGAAATAATGTTGTTGCTATACTCGAGGCAAAATTTGGAATTTCCTGGCGCTACAGTCACTGCGTGGTCGTTGGTTGAAGTATACAATCACTACGAATAGCGCGACTGAATGTGACAAGACAAAGTACAAGTACTTGAATAAAGGGCTCTCGCAAGTAAGCTAGCGCACTGAACACCGACGAGAAATGGCGCAAATTGTTACGGCGATCATTTCCATTTGATTTATGTGCCCACTGTGGAATGCCTGGGGAGTAAGAACTACTCCGCTACGGTATCTCATAGCCGCATGTTTGACTAGAGGGGTTCAACTTCATGAACTTCTTTATTCATCTGCGACGGAGGGATGAGTGCAATCGGCTGGTATTTGTGTTGTTGCTGCAATAATGAATTAATCCCAGTGGTTTTGTAGATAACCAAATGGTATGAGTGTATAAAAGCACATTGCTTCAGATAAGGAAGCATCACAAAAGTAAAAAAAAGTTGATTAATAGATTTTCTTTGCCTCCATGCCTGCAAGGAATAGTGCTATTCGTCAAAACTGAAAAAAAAAATAAAAAATAAAAAAAAATCGGCAGATCCCACGCCTTCTGGGAATCGGTTTCATGCGAAGCAGTCGGCGAGTAATTGTCTATGCTGAATGTTTTAGGCTTTGAGCCAAGCTTTAAGAGGTGGGTCGACGTCTTTTTGTAAGTGTAGTAGTTGTGTGCACATCGTGGACTTACCAGGAACGTCAATT